>SZWC01001729.1:222227-237183 GCA_023375785.1 Penium margaritaceum | reverse complement strand
GGGGGGGGGGGGGGGGGGGGGGGGGAGGGGGGTCTAGTTGGGATTCCATTGTGGCGGAGTCAAAGTGCACAAAGCTATTTGTTTATAGCCATATGTTGGTTACGTAGATGAAGAGAGAGACGTCGGATGCTTGTAATTGATGGCTTATGAGTAATTAATGTAGGTGTACACAAGTCTGTTTTTTTCTTGTCTACCAGATTCACTCCCAGCTACACTCCTGTAATACACTCTTCCACTTAACGGGGGGGAGTCCTTGTATCCAGATCCCCTCCCCCCACAGGTAAAAGTGTATTGGATTGGTGTATTGGAGAGTGTAGCTGGGAGAGCCTTCTTTTCTTAACTAGTGTATTCAGAAAGAGGTGCGAACCTGCCGTTACACAAGTCTGAAAAAAACCTCTTCCCCCGAATACACTCCCCAATACACTTCCCCAATACACTCGGGGATTTACGGGGAGGGGGGTCCAGTTGGGATCCCATTGTGGCAGAGTTGAAGTACACTACACTGTTTGTGTAAAACCTTATAGCTAGTTATGTAGACAAATAGAGAGACGTCAGATGCTTGAAATCGACAGGTTACGAGTACTTAATGTAGGTGTACACAAGTATGTTTGTTTTTCATCCTACCACATACACTCCCAGCTTCACCCCCGCAATACACTCGTCCACTTTGGGAGGGGGATCCTTGTATCCAGATCCCCCCCGTCTCCTCCCCCCCGTAGTTAAAAGTGCATTGGGGTGGTGTATTGGAGAGTGTAGCTAGAGGAGCCTTCTTCTTTAACTAGTGTATTCGGAGGGAAGTACGGACCTGCCGTTACACCAGTCTGAAAAAACCTCGTCCCCCAAATGCACACCCCAATATACATCCCCAATACACTTGGGGGTTTGCATGGGGGTGGGGGGGGGGGATCCAGTTGGGATCCCGTTGTGGCGGAGTTTAAGTACACTATACTGTTTGTGTATTGCCGTATAGCTGGTTACATAGACAAAGAGGGAGAAGCCGGATGCTTAAATTTAACGGTTTCTGAGTACTGAATGTAGATGTACACAAGTTTTTTTTTTCTTTTTTTATATCTACGAGATACAATCCCAGATACACTCCCACAATACACTCATCCACCTCGGGAGGGGGAGGTCCTTGTACCCAGATCCACCTCCAACAAGTTAAAAAGTGTCTTGGGATGGTGTATAAAAGAGTGTAGCTGGGGGGGGTTTCTTTTTTTAACTAGTGTATTCAGAGAGAGGTACGGACCTGCCGTTACACCAGTCCGATTAAACCTCTTATACTAGAAGGGTTGCAGGGGCGGAAGGGGGGTCTAGTTGGGATGCCATTGTGTTGGATTCAAAGTACACAGCTCTTTGTGTACAACCTTATAGCTGGTTATTTAGACAAAGAGAGAGACGTCGGATGCTTGAAACCAGCTGTCTAGAAGTACGTAATGAAGATGTACACAAGTCGGGTTTTTTCTATCTACCAGATACACTCCCAGTTTTACTCTCACAATACACTCCTCCACTTCGGGGAGGAGGGGGGGGGGGAGAGGTTCCTTGTATCTAGATCCCCCCTTCCAAGTAGTTGAAAGTGTATTGGGATGGTGTATTGGAGACTTTAGCTTGGATAGCCTTCTTTTTTGAACTAGTGTATTCGGAGGGATGCGTGGACCTGCCATTACACAAGTCCAAACAAACTTCTTTCCCCCAATTCACTCCCCAATACACTTCCCGAATACAGTAAGGGGTTTTGCGAGGGGGGGGGGTCCACTTGGGATCCCATTATAGTGGAGTCCAAGTACACTAAACTGCTTGTGTCCATCTTTATAGCTGGTTACATAAACAAAGAGAGACGTCGGATGCTTGAAACCGACGGTTTAGGAGTACATAATGTGGATGTACACTGTCTACCAGATACACCCACAGCTACACTCTCACAAGACACACGTCCACATCGGAGGAGGAGGGGGGGTCTTCGTATCCAGACCCCCCTCCCTATAGTTAAAAGCGCATTGGGTGGTGTATTGGAGAGTGTAGCTGAGGGAGACTCTTATTAAAACTAGTCTATTCAGAGGGAGGTGCGGACCTACTATTACACAAGTCCAAAAAACCTCGTCCTCCCAATACACTCCCCAATACACTTCCCCAATACACTAGGGGGTTTGTAGGAGGGGGGGGGAGGGACAGGGGGACATCTTCGAGCAAATGGAGACCCTAACCCTATCTAGAATTTGCCCTAAGTTGTTATATGGACATTTATCAAAGGAAACAAGGTATTTTGGAACACACACTTAATGTAAGAGGTATACGACAGACAAAAGAGCCGATGCATAATTCAAGGGAAATATCTAAGCTTCCTACAAAAAATCTACAATGCATGAAAATTTCTTTTGAACCACACACATTCAATTAAAAACACGGACTGGACATTTTGACTTCCACTAAAGACTTAGTATCGAAAGAAATGAACATCTCGATGTAAGCTTCTGGGAACTATTCTTAAACAGGTTGCACTATCCACAGGTGTCGTAGTGTGTTAAAAGGGGATAGTAAACTATAACTCCCGAGGGCAAAGAGTGGATGGTGATGGAAGAGAGTGCAGGTGGCAAGGAGAACGAAGACACGGCGACAAAGCCGTGGAACCAAAGGCAAACAGGATGAAAATATCTGTTTTGGTTAAACTCGGTATATAAGGACAAAACAAGACAAAAATAGCAGAGAAACGGCTTCTTTCTGCTAGCCGAACGCAGGTGAAAGATGTAACTTTATTAGGGAATAACTTGACCGGGATTCCTAACGGTTATGTGACTGGAGGACCGTTGGCCAAGGTCGTTCGGTCCAGGACCTGAACCATTATTGAGAATTTTATCTTGAGGACTTTCTTTCAAGGAGGAAGTGTACGTTCTGTCAGATTTATATTCTGACACCCCCTTGAATCTGATTGATCATCTGTGTGAATAGGTCCGTTCCATGGCAATGGAGGGCCCTATGCCCCGAGAGGAGAGGAAGTGCAAACACGTCTCCCAGATCTTGTGGGTATGCAGCAGTCAGGTCATGATAGATCCTGTGCACTATTGTCGTGAGTTCTCTGCGCACTTGCTGATTGACTTTAGCATATGATTCAGTCCATTCCACAGGTACCCCAAGGTAGAGTCAGTCACCAAACAGACAGTTTGTTACTCCATGGTACAGCAGAAGTATTGAGAAGAGGAACCTGTAGACCTGTACAGCCCATTCTTGTGTTTGTCTCTGTCACCCGTAGCGACTGAAGGAGGGCAAAGGATCAAGTTCTCCTACAAGTGTAGGCAGGTTGGTCATGTTGGTACAGATACTTTTGATCGAGTGTCTCCGCCATCCCTCTTGATAGATTCTGTGCCACAAACTTGGGGTTGTGTGGGCTGCTCTGAAGTGATGGTCGTAGGAGGAATGAACAAGTGATCGAAGTCAATCGCACACCCTCTCGAAGGTGACCTGCTATAGATTGTTGGCGTAGCCATCTAAAGTCAAGCTGTCCTTGTTGATGTCGTATTGTACCCTCAGAGCAGATTGACGAAGGCGTGGTCACAAATTGACCATCCAATGGCACAGAGGAGGACGGCGGCAGACCAGGTATGCACGTTGGATCCATCTTTAGCCAGGATCTTGATGGAGGGAAAAGGAGCTGGAGAATCCATGAGCAGGATGAGGGTTCGAGGAGGTGTTCAAGGGTGGAAGGTGCTAAGGTGAGCTGCAGCGGGAGGTTCACGAAGCTGAATGTTGAGGGTGGGGCCAGGCCACGTATATTCGGTCGGGAAAATCGGCTTGGGTACAGGTCACCGCAAGATTGACGATCTCACCGAGCGGATCCTTGTGCCAAGCAGATGGTAATGGATGATGAATGGCGGATAAAGAAGAGAGTGAATGTAGGGACGAAACCACGTGCATTGTTGATGTTAGTGGAGTAGGATGCGCCAAGGGGAAGGCATGAGTCAACACGCCGCGAGAAATCTGCTATTGGTGTGGGTGCATGCTGCTGCGAAGCGAGCAGCTAGCTCATGCAGATCCTTGTGCTGGTAGCACATGTTGAAGATTGCCGATGATGGTAGAGGATACTGAAGAGTGGACGTAGGGGCGAACCACGTGCACTGTGGAGTTTTCAGTGTGGGCGTAGGTCTTCACGAGAATGGCGATGCGACTGGGCAAATCCTTGTGCGGAGCGGATGATCGAGACGGATGGCAGATGCCGAGATGATATTGACGGAGTGGGCGTAGGGACAAAACCACGTGTGCTGCGGAGGAATGACGAAGATGATGAGGATGAAGCTGAAAGTGGAAATTTGAGGCAGATGAGGCTCATGAGGGAAGAGGGAGGAGGATTTAGAGGATGCTAACGTTGATGAGGTAGACACGAAGTGGAGGAAACATGGAGCAGAATGATGGAGCTGAGATTGATAGACAGGGAAGGTGACAGATTATGGAGGAGCAGTTGATGAGGAAGAAGCAATCATGGAGGGAAGCTGATGTGGTAGAGAAGGTCCTGTACTGTCAGGAGAGTGACGGCTTGTGCCCCCAGCTGGCCCGAGGCTGATGGGCAGGAAGACTGGTGGTGTCCGATATCCTGGCAGTGAGAGGAATTCTACTGCAAAGAAGGACGGTCTAGGAGAATCAGGGTAGTTGACAGATGCCAGGAGAGCGACGGCTTGTTCCCTAGTTGGCCCAAGACCAATGGGCAGGAAGACTGGCGCTGTCCAATATCCTGCCGGTGAACTGTGGTTTGCTCCTGATGGGGCCGCTGAAGGGCGGTGCGAGTGGGCGTGTAAACCGGGCGCGGTGTGCTAGCCTCAACCGGATGGTGTAGACACCAATCAATGGCAACGGTGACCAAAGGGAGGCCGGTGCACACCTTCCTGGGTTTGCAGAAGTGTAGGGTCGTCTTGGGGGAGCACGGGAATACGTGTGGTATAGTGGGAGTAAACTGTACTTGTTATTCAAGTGTCAACATACAAGACTATATGTACATGATGACATATCCTGTGCGACACGAGGTCACGGAGCCATGCGCGGTCCTTACTCGCCTAGGATCACATAGCTCATCTTCCCAAATGTCCAACGCACCAAGAGTTGCATCATTCCATGAAAGAACAGCCGAGATATGGCTATTGTTGTGAACCACAGCAATCTGCCACTGGCAGCACCACTAGCGGCGGTGACGGCCACCCGAACTGCTCTTTCTGGCAATAAGACCTCGGGACGCCATTCCAAAGTGCCCTTGGTCTTCATGATGAAAACTTGGGGCAGCCCTCAGGGAGGTGATCAGGCTCACTAAGAGCCGCCTAGGCAGGACCAACTGTTTGTGAGAGGGAGTTGCAGGTTGCACAGACAGAAATTACGGAAGCGAATGTAGGTCTGCAGAGAACGCGAATGTCTGAATCGACTCTTGAGTGAGAAAGTACATCATCACAGCTTTCTAACAAGCCCTTATATGCCTCATTTGGCTAAGGGAGCACTGAGATNCCTAGCGGGATGAGCGGCAGTCACCTTGTCACACAAGAGAATTATGTCTCGCACGGCCTGCACGGCTAATAATCATGGACTGGTCCTTCCTTGAAGTCTCTTGGACGTCCTCCAGCCGTCTTTTCTCCTTGAAGGCCGCTCTCAGCCGTCCTGGCCAATAATCCTGCCGCCTTTTGAGCTCAAAGTGCTCAGGTCGTCACTTGAACCCGACTCATGATCTCCAAACTTTGGAAATCCATATCTCACTCAAACGGACTCCAAATCGAGTTCCGTAAAGTGCGTTAGAACCTGTGAAACATCCTCTGTGCAACTGTCATGCCAGATGATTTTTATCGAGCAACCTATTTTTGTCACTTTCTGGCACTCTCATATCCATCATTCTCCCACTTTGCGAGAATAAAAATCACACAAGTCCGCACTGTCCCCTCAGCTGCTGAAAGCGGTGCGCTGCCAGCGGCTTGGTCAGGAAGTCTGCCAACATCATGCTTGAAGGGCAGAACTTGATCTGCACCACCTGCTTCGCCACGAGCTCGCGGATGAAGTGGTAATGCAGGTCGATGTGCTTGGTGCGGGCGTGAAACTCGGCGTTCTTGGTCAGAGCAATGGCACTCATGTTGTCACAGTAGATGGTGGTCGCTGTGGTCTGCTGCTGTCCAAGGCTTGCCAGCAGCTCACGCAGCCACACGGCTTCCTTTGTTGCTTCACTCAGGGCGATGTACTCTGCTTCGGTGGAGGAGAGGGCGACGCACTCTTGCTTCTTGCTCCTCCAACTGATTGCACCTCCCCCGAGCACAAACACGAACCCACTGGTCGACCTCCTTGTGTCCAAGTCACCTCCCCAATCTGCGTCACTGTAGCCGATGAGGATGGGGCTGTTGTTGCCGTTGAAGGTGAGGCAAAGGCTGCTGCTGCTGTCGAGGTAGCGCAGCACACGCTTAACCGCCTCCCAATGCGGCACGCCCGGGTTCGCGCAAAACTTGCTGAGAACTCCCACTGCTTGGCTGATGTCGAGGCGCGTGCCGACTGCTGCGTACATGAGGCTCCCAACTGCTGCTTGGTACGGCATTTCTTCCATGCGGCTGCTCTCTTGCATGCCGCGGGGAGTCTGCGTCATGCTCAGCTTCGCTCCCACTTCCAGTGGTGTCGGGGCTTTGCGCGCTCCTGCCATGTTGAAGCCTTTGACGATGTCGCTTACGTACGTGCTCTGCGACAACTCCAAAGTATGCTGCTGCCGGTCACGCTTGACCTGAAGGCCAAGGTAGTAACTGAGCTCGCCCATGTCTTTCATGTCGAACCTGGCAGCAAGGGACTGCTTCACATCGTCCAAAAGATACTTGGAGTCAGATGCAATGAGCAGATCATCAACATAGAGCAAGATGATGACCTGGCTTGCCTCTTGCGTGCGCCCATACACTGCATGGTCAGCTTCACTGCGCACAAAGCCAAGGCCAGCCAGCTGCTCATCCATCTTGTGGTACCATGCACGCGGTGCTTGCTTCAGGCCGTAGAGGGCCTTCACAAGCTTGCACACTAGTTCCTCCTTCCCTTCCACCACATACCCCTCCGGCTGCTCCATGTACACATCCTCCTCGAGGTCACCATTCAGAAATGCACACGTCACATCCATTTGGTGCACCTCCCAGTCCATAGCAGCAGCAAGAGCGAGGATCGCTCGGATGGATGGGAACTTTGCGACAGGTGCAAATGTCTCATTGTAATCCACACCCTCAGTCTGTGCATACCCCTTTGCAACCAGCCGTGCTTTGTACCTGAGCACCTTACCATCCGCACCACGCTTGCGCCTGAAGATCCACCGGCACCCAATCACCCGGCTGCCACGTGGAGCTTCCTCGAGGGTCCAGGTGCCGTTCTTCATGAGCGCACCATACTCCTCGTCTGCTGCGGCATGCCAATCTGCCGCCTCGGCGCTGCGCATGGCTTCAGCGAATGTGGCTGGGTCATCGGTGACTGTGAGGAAGAGAAGCTCGAGGTCAGATGACTCCGTTGGTGGTGGAACGGTGCACAGGTTCACCAGNCGTAGCCGAGGAAGGCGGCCTTCACCGACTTTGCGTCCAGCTTGTTACGGCTGCCGGTAGGCACGTGCACGAATGCGCCACACCCGAAGACTTTCAGGTGCGTCACAGTTGGCTTGCGTCCCGTCCACGCCTCCTCCGGTGTCATCAGCGGCACCGCGCGCGTGGGACTCCGGTTTTTCAGGTACACGGCAGTGTTGACCGCTTCCGCCCAGAAGGTTGGCGGGAGCTCCGCGTCTTGGAGCATGCTGCGAACACGCTCCATGAGCGTGCGGTTCGCGCGTTCAGCCACGCCGTTCAGCTGCGGTGTTCCAGGTGGGGTGACCTCGTGCTTGATCCCGCGACACTTGAGGAAGGTGCGGAAGTCGTTGGAGAGGTACTCTCCTCCACCATCGGTGCGAAGCACCTTCAACCGCCTGCCACTCTCATTCTGTGCAGCAGCAATCCACACCTTGAAAGCATCAAAGCACTCATCCTTTCCAGCCAGGAACGACACCCATGTCTTCCTTGACTTGTCATCAATGAACGTGACAAAGTACAACTTGCCGGACAAGGACTGTGATGGCATGGGACCGCACAAATCAGAGTGAACGAGTGAGAGAAGCTCAGTCACCCCCTTCCCTTTCCCCGTGAAAGGAGCGCGGGATTGCTTCCCTTCAATGCAGCTCTCACAAGCCGATGCACCAGGCTGCTTCACCCCCTTGAGCTCCAGGCCGCGGACCATCTGCTGCATGGAGATGATGGCGCCAAAGCCGAGGTGACCGAGCCGACGGTGCCACAGGCCGATGTCATGTTTTCCCTCTCTCGCCACCAACGCTGAGTCGGCTTCCTTCTCCGACGCCACGTAAAGACGGTAGAGACCGTCCTCCTTGTCCGCTTTTGCAAGAACACGGCCTGCACTGGCAGAAATGGTGCACCCACCATTCTCAAAGCGAACCTGCATGCCTTCGGATATGAGAGATGAGACAGAGAGGAGGTTAGCTGCCAACCCCGGAACATGGAGCACCCCCTTCACACGACGTTCCACGTGCTTGCCCTCAACGGAAGCACAAAACACAATCTCACCCTCCCCAACCGCCATTTGCACATGATTATCCCCCATGTACACTCGACGAGGCTCGATGATGGTGTAGACAACGAACCACTCGCGGCGACACGTCATGTGCCGCGTGGCTCCCGAGTCGATGATCCAGAACAAGGCGGTGGTGTTGGAGACGTGCAGGACCCGAATGGTTGTCACGAATCCACTCTCCCAATCTGCTGCGTTCGCGGAAGCGTCGGACTGCTTTCCCGCTCCCACTCCAGCCGCAAGGTCCGCCTTCTTCTTCCGGCATTCGCGCCCCCAATGGCCCGGCTTCTTGCAGTAGTGGCAGTTCCCCTTCTTCTTTCCTCCTCCGCCGTTGCTCCTGGTTGGTGTAGCACCACCCCCATAACCAAAATTGGTGATGAGAGCGACGTCCAGTCCGCTTCCGCCCTCCTCTCCCTTGCGCCGCTCTTCCTCAAACAGCAGGCTCTCCTCCACATCATCGAGGGAGAGCTTGTCGCCACGCTGGTCCAGGGCAACAATGAGAGGAGTGTAGCTGCTAGGAAGACCAGAAAGGATGGTTAGCATGAGCACACGCTCCTTGACAGGGTCCTCAATCGCAGCAAGCTGGTCAGAGAGAGACTTCACCATGTTGATGTAGTCAATCATGGATCCGGACTCATCCATCTTCACAGTGTGAAAGCGACGACGCAGCTGCATGTTCATGAGGATTGACATGGAAGCATAAGTGGACTCAAGCTTTTTCCAAACCTCCTTTGGCGTGAGGATGCCACGGACGAGGAGTTGCTGCCGTTCGGCGAGGTGGAGGTAGATGGTTGCGAGGGCGCGGTCACGCTTCTCGCGGTAGGTACAGGCCTCGACAGGGGAGAGGGAGCTTTCTGCTACTTCCTTCTCCTTCTCATCCACCTGGCTCCAGAGACCCTTCTCCATCAGCACCATCTTCATGTTGTTGCTCCAATTGAAGAAGTTCTTGCCTTCGAACTTGGCGATGTTGACGCCGGCCACCACAGAAGCGGATGTCGCCATAGTAGTGCAACGTTCAGTCCACAAACGGCTCTCTCACACAACAGGGTGCAAGGAATGCCTCAAGGATGAGACAAAGCCTTGTTCTAGCTCTGATACCACTGATGAAAACTTGGGGCAGCCCTCAGGGAGGTGATCAGGCTCACTAAGAGCCGCCTAGGCAGGACCAACTGTTTATGAGAGGGAGTTGCAGGTTGCACAGACAGAAATTACAGAAGCAAATGTAGGTCTGCAGAGAATGCAAATGTCTGAATCGACTCTTGAGTGAGAAATTACATCATCACAGCTTTCTAACAAGCCCTTATATGCCTCATTTGGCTAAGGGAGCACTGAGATCCACTCTGTCAAAGCTCACCCTCTAGCACACTCCTAGCCTAGCGGGATGAGCGGCAGTCACCTTGTCACACAAGAGAATTATGTCTCGCACGGCCTGCACGGCTAATAATCATGGACTGGTCCTTCCTTGAAGTCTCTTGGACGTCCTCCAGCCGTCTTTTCTCCTTGAAGGCCGCTCTCAGCCGTCCTGGCCAATAATCCTGCCGCCTTTTGAGCTCAAAGTGCTCAGGTCGTCACTTGAACCCGACTCATGATCTCCAAACTTTGGAAATCCATATCTCACTCAAACAGACTCCAAATCGAGTTCTGTAAAGTGCGTTAGAACCTGTGAAACATCCTCTGTGCAACTGTCATGCCAGATGATTTTTATCGAGCAACCTATTTTTGTCACTTTCTGGCACTCTCATATCCATCACTTCAATGATCCTTTGATTCATTGATTAACCGGGCCCCAAGGTGTGCTTCGGTCTTGTTGGGTCTTCCAAGGGTCGAGCCTTGGTCCTTGGAGATGAATTCCCGTCAACTGTTTTCCCCTCGACCGGTCCAGCCTTTGGCCGACCGTAACTTCCTCGAATCGTGATGGATCGACCCCGTTCTTGGATAAATCTCGCACGGTTTTTCCTGTAGATTCTCAATCTACAGTCAGGTTATACACTCAACGAAGCCTCAAGCCGTGATCAGTGCTATTGGCACTGTCCGGCTTACACTACCCCCCCTTCAGGAGCGAACCGCCCCGGTTTGCTCTTGATACTCCTAGAGGATGGCATTCATCCCGCCTAACGTTGAAGTAACGGGTATGCTCCCATGATTTGTGGACCATATTGTAGCCCTTCCACTTGATTAGGTACTCCCATCCATGGCCACGGCAACGGAGGTCAAAGATGGCCTCCACCTCAAACTCTTGCTCACCCTCGATCACCACCGGAGGGGGAGGCTCCAAACTACGACAAGGAAAATACTCGGCCGGATCATGGTAGAGCTTGTGCTTGGAGATGTGGAATACGTCAATGACTGGCATGGAAGGTGGGAGAGCCAACCGTGCCCACATGGGTGTCCGCCTTTCGAGCACCGCGAACGGACCAAGCCACCGGAGTTTCAACTTGTCCGACCGGACCCCACGAAGCTTGACGTGCACGATGTGGAGAAGCACGCGGTCACCGACCTTGAGCGTTGCGGCTGTGCGTGTGCGGTCTGCTCGCACTTTCTGTTGCACTTGCACCTTTGCCAATGCATGCCGCGTCGCCATCCAAATCTATGTGAAGTCACACGCTGTAGACTCCACCGTGGGCAGGTTGCTTGTGATGTGTAAACTGAGGGGCGTTGCGGGCACCATCCCGTTCACCACCTCAAATGGCACCTTGCCAATGGAGGTAGACGTGGCGGAGTTGTATGCTAGTTCAGCGACCGGCAACCATTTGTCCCACGCCGTCTCGTCCGGATCACCCACTGTACGGAGGAGCTGCTCTAGTATCTAGTTCGTCCAATTCTAGTCTGAGTATCCAAGCGTACGGAGTTGGCCCATCCTTTTTCGATGGGTCGAATGGCTCCGGCTTGGACGGGCTCGGGACATCTACCGTAGGTACGTTTGCGGTGGCAACTGCCACTGGTATTGGCATTGGACGCTTCACGATCTCTTGATTGAGGTACGCGTTTTGCTTCTCCAACAGGTCCATCTTGGCCTACATGTCGGCGAGCAACTTTTGTAACACTGCGGCTAATGTTACTTCACTTTGCGCGTCAAATGTCGTGGCCATCGGAAACGTGACGGATGAAGTCATCCGTGCGTCCGGTAAAACTTCTTCCTCAACGGGTCCTCCGGTTACCGCCTTGTCACCGAAGTGCGTGGTTTGCCTTGGGCATGGATCCACCAAAGATACGAGATGCGTGCTGGTCTACACTGACCAGGAGAGGTTGCCACGTAGATGATTGTGCCCCTGAGCCAAAGGTGGCTCTCATACCAAGTGTAAACCGGGCGCAGTGTGCTAGCCTCAACCGGATGGTGTAGGTACCAACCGGCGGCAACGGAGACCAAAGGGAGGCTGGTGCACACATTCCTGGGTTTTTAGGCTTGTATTGGGAGAGCGCGGAAACACGCGTGGCATAATGGGAGTAAACTGTACTTGTTATTCAAGTGTCAACATACAAGACTATATATACATGATGACACATCCTAGGCAACCCGAGGTCGCTGAGCCATGTGCGGCTTTGTACAGCCTCAAGATGAGCATTATTCCCTTTGAATCACGTAGCTCATCTTTCCAGCTTTCCAACACACCAAGAATCACATCATTCCGTGAAGGAACGGCCAAAATATGGCCGTTTCCATGAACCACGGCAATCTGCCGCTGGCAACACTACTAGCGGCGGTGACGGCTGCCCGAAGCGCCTTTTCTGGCAATAACACCTCGGGGCACCATTCTGAAGTTTCCTTGGTCCTGAATTATCCTTTTTGCATTGACTAACTGGGCCCCAAAGTGCGCTTTGGCCTTGTTGGGTCTTCCGAGGGTCGAGCCTTGGTCCTTGGGGATGGATTCCGGTCACCTGTTTTCCCCTCGGCCGGTCCAACATTTGGCCGGGTGTAACTTCCTCAACTTTTGATGGATTGACCTCGTTCTTGGATCAATATTGCATGGTTTTTCCTGTAGATTCCAAATCCACAGTCAGATTACACATTCAAGGAAGCCTCAAGCCGTGATCAGTGCCGTTGGCACTGTCCGGCTTACAGTACAACTTTGAGGGGATGGTGTAATGTGAAGAATAAAAGGACAACAGATGATGAGGTTGGTGTTGATGAAGCTGATGGAGCAGATATGAGGTGGATAGAGCGGCTGGAGGAGGACAGGAAAGAGAAGACGCTGCGGGAGATAAAAGTGGAGACGAGCAGATGACTTTCCACACGGTCACTGAAGTTGTCACGAGTACCACAAGAGTAGGCAGGCAGGTTGATACTGCAGAGAAACGAGGTAAGCAGAGAGCGGATTCAGGAGAGAGTGGATCAAAGAAAGTTGAAAGCTTCCACAAAGATGTGGACAGAAGGTGGCTCAAGAGCTGCATTGAACTTTCTGCTGGAGACAAGTCCCGGATGTTGCCACGGGCATGTGATCGGATGTAGGGCTTTTTCTCGGAGGTGAGGACCGCCAGGGCAAAAGGAGCAATCGGAGCATAGTTGCTTACGGCAGCTGCAAAGAATGCTGAGAGAGGTCAAAAGGGTACCCATGACTGCACAGTGA
This sequence comes from Penium margaritaceum, assembly GCA_023375785.1. Lineage (NCBI taxonomy): Eukaryota > Viridiplantae > Streptophyta > Zygnematophyceae > Desmidiales > Peniaceae > Penium > Penium margaritaceum. The sequence continues at coordinate 224,035 of SZWC01001729.1, read as the reverse complement.
TGACTTGGTTAGGAGGACCTAGGTAATATTGCCTGTTGCTCTAATATCCTATTAGAAGAATGTAGGAGGTGGCGGTGGCGGCGGTAGAAGCAAGCAGAAGCAGTGATGTATACAGGAGCACTTTTAAGATTTGGTTGAGGCAAGAGGAACAACAAGGTAATGCAGGAGTTGATTTGGAAGTGAAGTGCAACAATGCAAGAGTATTGGAAGCAAGAGTGGGACAATGAGGAGAGCGAGATTGATGGGTCAGACAAAGATCTGAGTGAAAGAACAGAATTGGCAGAGCAAAGTCGTGAGAAACCAAGGACAGAGAGTGGATGGCGATGGAAGAGTGCGCAGTTGGCGAGCAGAGTGAAGACACGGTGACAAAGCCATGGAACCAAAGGCGAATAGGATGAAAAGATCTGCTCTGGTTAAACTCGAGGGAATGAGCATCCTCGGTATATAAGGAGAAAATAGAACAAAAACAACAAAACAACGGCTTCTATATGCTAATCAGAAATGAGTGATAAATGTCACTTTATTAGGGGATAACTTGACCGGGATTCCTAACGGTTTTGTGACCGGAGGACCATTGGCCAAGGTGGTTCAGTCCAGGACCTGAACCGTTATTGAGAATTTTATCATGGGGACTTTCTTTCAAGGAAGAAGTGTGTTATCTGTCAGATTCTTATTCTGATAGACCGGATGGTAGGAGTCGTACTGACTGGATCTTTCTTGTTGGAAGAACGGCTGTATCCAGGCACATCGGCAAGTAAGACTGCATTGCATGCAACATCATTGAGGTTGAGTATGTAGCCCTTGGTTCTGGCGCTTGTGAGAGCATGTCGCTGTACTGCCGCCTGTTGTCCAAGTTGTGTCAGTCAGTCCCGTCCATCACGCTGCACTGTGACAATGAAAGTGCCATGGCCATTGCTAACAATGACGGCGTGTATCACACTCGTATAAAGCACATCAATGTTGAGTACCACTATGTGCGTTCCTTGTTGCTTGACAGTAGCATCAACATTGTGTGGGTTGAGACAACACGGCACTTGGCTAACGTTTTCACCAAGGCACTGAAGCGTGACTTGTTTAGGAAGGTTGTAGTACAGTCGGTGTGCGTCCGTGAGGTTCTCTCTCTCTCTCTCTCTCTCTCTCTCTGTGTGTGTGTGTGTGTGTGTTCGCTTAGTCTCTGTGCTCTTTGCCCATCTATGTACACTACGCCTGCGAGTTATGAGGGAGTGTTGGTTTTTCACACATCTCTCACTTGTACTCTGTTGTGTCCTCCCGACTTGTGTACATCGGTGTGCAGATGACTGAGGGCGAGATGCGGCACTGCTCGAGTGTCGTCTGGTGGAGCCGACGCACGCTGAGGCCTACACGCAGCTTGCTAGAGCCTCCTCCCTCCAACGTGATCAACTCCATCGGTAGTCCTCCTCGGCAGTTACTGTCGTTGCATATGCTTTTTTCACACATCCAGCGTCATGTCTGACTGCACTGTTGGGTTCGGAGCGCCATTTTATGCCTAGGATCCAAGTTTCATGATTTTTGGCCACTGTTAGAACCGGGGATTAGCGTGGACGCTGCTTGAGTTTAGGCAGCCATAACTCATCACTACTATTTTTCTAGCTGATTCTGACCACACGACTGCGTTTGCAGCGTGTGTATAATAGTATGGTCTAGTTTTTAGGCAAAACGGATGATGCCCCGGTTTTAGGCTCTTTGGCAGGGCTCATCGAGAAAACCCTGCCTGCCAGAAAATAGATATATTTTTTTTATTGGCTTAGAAACTGAGTAACAAGCTCTACAGAGCTGGGGGGGGGGGG
>SZWC01001729.1:173546-183924 GCA_023375785.1 Penium margaritaceum | reverse complement strand
CCCTTCCTCTCTCCCCCCCTCCCCTGGGCCCAACCCCTCGCCTCGCTCTCTTCGGGTCCGGCCCTCCCCCTCCCCCCCCTCTCATGCGTGGCTTCGCCTCTCCCCGCATTGGATCTTTTTTGACGCGCCGCGGACCTCAGCCGGGAGTGCAGAGGGGGCGCCGGTGCCATCGTCTTTGATCCTGAGGGGGTCCCCCTCCTCTTGGCGTGGGAGCGGCTCTGCGGAGCTGCCACCAACAACAACACAGAGTATGCTCCACTACTCTTAGGCATTGGCCTGGCACGGCAAGCTGGTGTGGCGGAGCTCGTTCTTGTCAGAGACTCAAGTCTCGTGGTCGACCAGATGCAGGGGGCAGCGCTCGTTACCGTGGTCCGCCTTCGCGCCCGCCGCGACCGTGCACAGGACGCACTGGGGCAGCAGCAGCAGCAGCAACAACAGGGGCAGCAGCACCGGGCGCAGCTGCACGCCGTCTACCACTGGGTCGGGCACGAGCACAATGTAGTGGGGGATGGCCTGTCTCGTCTGGGTCATGGGCTTCCGGCGCCGGGTCACTTGACATGTGCGGGCTTCCCCGATGCCCTCTGGCACCAGGGGGGGGGGGGGAGGCCCTCCTCGTCGCCCAACAGCTCGACATCCTTGGGGTGGAGGAGTTGGCTGATCCCTGCCTCGGGCGAGAGGGGTCGGACGACATCGCAATCACGCCGGCCTGGGAGGCCTTTGACGCCTTTGTGTGGGAGCAGCTGGGCGGGGTGGTCCCGTCGCCAGCTGGGAGCCAGGGGCAGCTGGATTAGGCTCCGGTGGTGGTTGCTCGCCTCTACGGGGGGCCAAGACGATGTGTGAGCGCCATCTTTGGCCGTTGCTCTGTCTGGATGGTTGCCCCCGGCATCTCCCCGGAGGCCCTCTACACCCGCAGGATGGTCCTCCTCCATCTCTAGATAATTTTCTGTCGAGTCCCATCCCAGGAGGAGCAGGTCGGGGATCCCTCATTCAGCATTGGCCGCCGCTGGCGGCAGCGGGGGCACCGCTGGAGCATCGCCCACGAGCTTTGGCCGATGGATGAGGTGGTGCTGGAGCGGTGCCTTTGCCTTGAGGCGGGGGACTGGGGGGGTCTCTTTGAGGAGGCTCTGGAGCAGGTGAAGCCGGGGGTGTGAGCCCAGGTTGTCCCTCGACCCGTCACCCGGCAGGCAGCGGCGGATCAAGGTGCAACGGCGGCAATGGCGCGGTAGAAGGCGGGGAGCCTGGTCCATGCAGGGGCGCTCTCTCGGGGCCATGCAGTTATTTGAGGATCTTTCACCCGAGGCGGGCACGGCGGCGACTGTGGCGGCGCTCCAGGAGCGTCAGCCCCCAAGGCAGCTACCCATCGCGGAGTGGGTCCATGGGTTCGAGGACCCCGCGGGGGGCGGAGCCGATTGGATCACTGAGGAGCTGGTGGAGGAGGCATTGTGCGAGGCATCGTGCGGCTCCAGCCTGGGGCCCCTTGGCCTCACCATGGACTTCCTTCACAATCTTGTCATTGACTCCCCCGCTGCTCTGGCCAGTGTCCGCGCCATCCCATGTGCCATGACAAGTCCTTGACAAGTCCCTCCCGCAACGCGTCGCCGACTGCCTGGGCCACAGCACCCTCATACCCATCCTCAAGGGGGAGGCGGAGCAGGAGGGTATTTGCAAAGTCACGGTAGGGGAGGTGTGGCTCTGGCTGACAGGGAACCTCCTCCTCCTCCTGCATGACGAGCCCAAACTCGCATCCACCCTGCACCCCCTTTAGTATGATGAGGGGGTTTCAGAAGGGGCGGCAGTCCTGGTTCATGGGGTCCGGGCTGTGTTGGCGGCCAACCCGTCTTCTTGGATGCTGCGGCTAGACATCACCAGTGCGTTCAATGAGGTCGAGCGGGCCTCTGTCTTCGAAGCGGTGCACTCGTTGGGCCTGGGGGCATGGGTTTGCTACCTTCGACAATTCTATGTTCGTCCTGCCCAGCTTCTCCTCTTCGGCGTGGACACCCCCACCATCCTGGAGAGCGCTCGGAGGGTGCGGCAGGGGGATCCCATGGGCCCCGCATTCTTTGACCTAGCCCTTGGCCCGGTCCTAGAGGCGGGTTCTCGGACGTTGATGGCGGCGGATGGCAGCCGGCAGGGCCATGTGGGGGCCTTCTAGGATGACGCGACTATCTGCGGGCCTCCACAGCTCCTCGGTGCTTGCATGGCGGCCATGGTGGAGGCAGTGGCACTCCAAGGGCTCTGGGTGCAGTCAGGGAAGTGCTTGCTGTGGCAGCGGTCAGGGGCGGAGGTGCCGCTGCCTCTCACGGACCTGCCCTGGATGCCTCACAAGGTATAGCTCTTGGGCTTCCCAGTGGGGGTCGAGTTTTTTCAGATGGAGTGGGGAGAGAGGTGGCTCCAGGATCAGGTCCGTGGGCTCGAGCAGCTTGGCCGCATCGAGGACGTCCAGGCGGCGATGACGCTCCTCCGCCTTTGTGTCCTCCCCCGGGCGGAATTCTGTGCATGCGCGCTCCCCCCGGAGCCATAGCGGCTGCAAATCCTCGACCATTTTGACTTGGCGGTATGGGCAACGGTTCTCTCCTTGCTACAGCTCCAGGTAGCGGTCGAAGGGTCAGTGGACTGGGAGCTGCTGCTGCGGTCAATGAATCATTTTTTCTTCTACTTCGGTGACGTATTCGTGCATAGATGCAATTGGGAAAGGCAGGATGGATATGTCAGAAAATTTATCAAATTTGTACTGTGCGATTCATTTTGCTGATAGCTCTGAACATATGACTTACATAATTGTTTTATTATTTTGGATCACATCATTAATAGTGGTTTCATCGCAAATGATACATAAATGGTGGTTAATAGATATTCGAGTACATACATAGTGATTTCCACCTCTCTGAGATAAGATATACAATGAATGAGAAGGTGGTTATTACAAGTGTGTCTGCTTACACATGTTCATGCTCTGTGAAAGGACAACAATGTACCATCCACATTGAATGTTACGCTTTAAAATATATTGAGACCGAGCCAAGTTTAAGTCATTTTTTAACTTGAGCAGGTGGGGCTGGACGTGTTAAGGCCGGCTGCAGTGACGCGGTGAGAGAGGGAGGGGGGTGCAATGTGGCGCGTCCACAATGCCATTTGTGATGAGCTCGCTGACATTTTCGGGACCATGGCCTCACCGTCCACGTCGTCTTCGCAGGTGTTGCCATTGCCCGGCAGTCCGCGCTTTGTGTGCCCGGATCTCACCCTGGCGGACCACGTAGCCGGCACAACCTGGGTTCTGGGCGTCACCACCATGGATGCACAGGTGCGGAGGGCCACCTGGCCGGGGGCCGCCGTGCGGGCGGCTGAGCAGGACAAGGGGGCCTTATAAGCGGTACTCCCGTGCAGGGGACACGTCCTCCGTCCGTTGGGAAATCCGAGCGGCCTGGGAGATGAGTTTTGACCCTTCCTCCGCCACCTGACGCAGCTCTGTCTCGCTCACGGGCCCCACCAGTGCTTAGGTGAGCCCTTTGAGCACTAGGTCCAGCGGGCGGCAGCAGTCTTCACACAACGCGCCTCCCTCGCCGTCGTCCGAGCCCAGTGTGTGGCCATCCGCTACTACACTGTCTCCCACTCCCGGTCCCGGGCCCCTTACCCGTCGGAGGTCGCGCCGGTTGCTCGGCGCAAGCGTGTGTGCCAAGCCGTGGCACTGTCTGACTTATACAGGATCGAGCCCGCCCCTGTTGGCCCCTAGCTTGCATGCTCACCGTATTGTGCCATTGGTGGCGGCTCTTATACCACGTGATTGTGCCGGTCCGTGGCAGCTTTGCATGCTACCTTTCATTAAATTAAACAAAAAGAAGAAGAAGAAAAGATGTGCTTGAAGCTAAGGACACTACATTGCTAGACTCCGTCCCAAGAGCAGAGGGCCCAGGAGACTGTAGCTGCCTTGACACAGTGTGTCTCTGCTGCACGCAGTCAGAACAATCACATGGCCATCCAGCAGTTCAGCGTGACACATGGAAAAGTGAAGGTGCCTGCAGCTGTGTAGGAGGTGCTCGCAGCTCTAGAAACATTGGCTTGGTGTGTGTTGGTTCCATGATAGATCCAACAAACACCAAGTTAAGCCATCAAGAGCCCTTCATGGCTTGGAGCTGGATCATTTTGAACTGAAGATGATAGCGGAGTTCCTTAGACGATTCTGAGGTGCTGATGCATGGTGGCTCTGTTCATCTCATCTCTGGACAAAAACGCTCACAATAAAAGTGCAGCATTGAAACTTTGTCCCTGCAAGAGTCAGTACAGTTTTTTTGTTGAATGTTTTTTCCGAAAGGAAAGAGACAATGCCGCCGTGAACTGGCACAAGCACATGGTAGAAGTATGCTGCCACCCACGGCACAATCTGTACAGTTTTTACTCATGCACAACACAGATAAAACTACATCTCTTTTCTTTGCTTTTGTTCCTCATGTTTCCAGGCTTGGACAAGAACAAGAAGGGCTTAATTCCATGTCACTCCACAATTCACCCATCAAGGTATGCATCAATTACTCACAGATAAATCAGCTCTTGCAGGGCACCGAGAGAAGATGGAATACTGCCGGTCAGCTGATTACCAGAAAACATTCTGCATGGTCGATATTACCTCAACAATACCATATAGAGAGACCATAGACTCAGAACAAAGAAGGTTATAAAGATACATATTGTGTGCCCTTCTGCCCATGTTGCCTTCTCCAACCTGGAGTTGCCAAGTCCGCCCTAGGTCAACTTGACTTCAGCAACCAAGTTGACTTTGAATTCCCAAGTTGGGGTTCAGAACAGGGCAAACAAGGCTACAATGAAGTGTTCAATGTGCCAAGTTTCCTCCGAAGCCATGTTCAGCCATTTCATTTTGCATCAATGTCTTTTGCAATGTTTGCTGGAACATGAGAATACATCATAGATGCGTCAAACAACCAATGCTTTACTACTCAACTGCTACTTTCTTACGAGTTAACCTGGGTGAACCCCTCAACCCCATCAACCAGGTCAAAGGTTTCCAAGGCATGACACACACGGCATAGATGGGAGACATGAATGGACGGTTGGAAAGAGCACAAACAAAACTAACGCCATTTGCGAACCTTCTCAGAGTATTTTGTGCTATTGGCACCTACAGTTGGGGCACAAGCTGCAAGTGAAGGAAAAAGGCGCGCCTTCATTCAAAATGAAGGCGTTTAAGGCATGAAGGCAGAAAGGCGCGCCTTAAGGCGGTGCCTTGTAGCCGGAACAGGGGTTGAACACCTCCGAAAAAATTTAGAAAAACATGGGTGTGTCCAGCGTGATGAGCTGAACAAGGTGGAGGCATTTTCAAAGCTTGGATTTTTTTTTCTACTGCAATTGCTGTGAACACGGAAAAAAGGCATGCATTACACACATAAACCATCAGATTTATGTGGGTGTGAGGTATTCCTGCATAGATTTTATGCATCACATCATGATTTTCAAGAGGTTGAAGACTGTGCCGCTCATTGTTTTGACCACAGGTATGAATTTCTTGCCCAAGACTGAACACATACGTTTTGTTCCAGGGTTTTCTGACCACTTTTTTCTCCTACAAAACCCAAGGCGCACCTTTATTATTTCTAAGGCATTCAAGGCGTGGAAGGCACGCCTTAAGGCGTTCGCCTTAAGGCGCGCGTCCTGCCATGACTGCAAGCAGCAGGAGACCCAATGTCACCATGCATCCTTGTACCCTTCCAAACTTCCTCCATTTCTCAGCAGCCGCAACAGCAGGTGTTGCAGCAGCAGGCGCAGCAGACATCAGCAAGAGCAACATCAGTCGCAATTCTAGCTGCAGCAGGTGCAGTAGGTGCAGCAGCAACAGCAGCAGGAACAGGAGCAGCAGCAGCAGCAGCAACAGTAGGCACAGATGCAGCAGTAGGCGCAGCAGCAGCAGCAGCATCAGGAACAGCGGTGATCTTATGTTTCCCCATGTAAAATCGGCCCCACTTATTTTTCTCATCTTATATTGCCTCCCCCCCCCCCCCGGCTGGTCAGCTTCAGTGTGCCTGCCCTGACCACTCTCCAGGCACAACGCCGCCAACCGACGGACGAAGCGCCAACAATCTGGGCCAAGACCGCCAAAGGTCTCCCAAGCAACCGTGCGCAGCCGGTACCCAAGGGCGGCCGTGTAGTGCTTCTCCTTTGCGGCCTCCGCCGCCGGGAGAGCCTACCCCTCCCCATTCACCTTGTCCGACTGGGCGTCTACCGTGGTGACGTTCAACACCCCCACTGTGCCCTGGGCCAATTCAAACACAAGGACATCCGGTTGGAGCCCCCTGGCAACAAGCCCTCTAGCTCCTATATCGCCTGGAGGGAATGTTGCCAACAATTGTTTCCTTGTTTTTCCTCTCCTCCTTCTCGTGCCGTGGGTGGCAGCTTTTGCATGCTTTCATACCCCGATGATGTGCCAGTCAGGGGCGGCATTTGCATGTTCCTTCTCATTAACCAAGATTTACCTAAAAAACAAAAGAAACAAATTTCTGCCAACTCGTCTCGGATGGCATGGTGGACGCAAATAATCAGCCCCGGCCCGGCATGGCACTACCTTTTTCTTTGTTGGTGTTGGTCTGTGTGTGGCGGCATTTCCTGTTCTACCACGTGGTTTTGCCGGTCCGTGGCGGCATTGATTCTATGTATAAACCACGCTAGCGACGACCTGCCAGCTGGCCTGACGCTAGCGACGACCTGCCAGCTGGCCTGACGCTAGCGACGACCTGCTAGCTGGCCTGACGCTAGCGACGACCTGTCAGCTGGCCTGACGCTACCAGCTGCGGCCGGCAACCTGCGACCTGCGACCTGCGACCTGCGACCTGCGACCCTGGGCCTGCGACCTGCGACCTGCGACCTTCGGCCTGCGACTTGCGACCTGCGACGTGCGACCTGCGACCTGCGACCTGCGACCTGCGACCTTCGGCCTGCGACCTGAGACCTTTCCCTTGCGAGCTGTTCCCTGGAACAGCAGCGGCCGCCACAGCACCAACAGCAGCCGCAGTAGCGGTAGCGGCAGCAGCAGCAGCGGCAACGGCAGCAGCCACCGTCTCAGCAGCGGCAGCAGCGGCAGCAGCAGCAGAAGCAGCAGCAGCAGCAGCCGCAGGTGCTGCTGCATTTTCAGCAACAGCAACGGCAGTGACAGCGGCAGCGGCTGCCCTCTTTCTTCCGGCCTCGCACCCTCCGCCCTTGTAGCTGTCGATGCCACCGTAGGCGTGGCGTTTCCTGCCACAGCAGCAGCAGCATCCTTGGCGGCGCCTTCGAGCAGCAGCGGCAGGGGCAGCCGCTGTAGCGGACACGGCAGCGGGGCACCAGTAGTCTCGGCGGGCGGCGCCGCGGCGGCGGCGGCAGCGGCAGTGGCGACAGCAACGGCTCCAGCGGCAACTCCCCCGCTCCCTCATCCTCCCGTCTCCCCACCCTCCTCTCGGTTCTCGCCTCCTTCAACCTTGTTTCTTCTCCCCCCGCTCTGCCCCCCTCTCCTTCCCCTCCACGCCTTCCATTCCCCCCTCTTCCCCTCCTCCCTCTCCTCTTCCTTCGCCTCCTCCTCTGCTAGCACCCCTCGTCTCCGCCTCCCTCCCCTCCCTCCCTCCGCGGCCGCCGGTGGTCTCCCCGGTGGCAAGGTCTTCGGCGGCCCGTTCGCCTTCCGCCGGCCGGCACCGGTCTTCCACAAGGGACGTTCCTCCTCCCCTTCCCCTTTTTTTCCCCACACTTTCTCCCTCTTCTCTCTCTCCTTTCCCCCCTCCCACGCCCTCCTCCGCTCCTCTAGGCCCTCTTTCTTGCTCCTGCCCCCCCTCACCTCCCCTTCACGCTCTTTTTCGCTGTTTGGCCCGCCTTCGCCTTCCCGCTCGCCCCTTTCCGCCCCCCACCTCCCTCCCCCTCTTTCCTTCCTCCCCGCCCCTCGCCTCGTCTTGTCTTCCCTCCTCCCCCACCTATTTTTTCTCCCTCCGTCCTGTCCCATTTTCCTTTCCCTCCTCCTTGCCCTCCTCATTGTCCCCCCTGCTTCCCCTTCTCCCCTTCCGCCTCGCCTCTCGTTGCCCCTCCCATCTTCCCTCCATCCTCCCCCACCCTCCCCCCCTCCTCCCCCCCCNGTATAGTGCTCGGAAACGGAGTAGGGCTGCCACCTCCGTCGACGCAGATGTCGACGTTTCAGATGCGGCCCAAAGTGGCCGTGCGCTCGTGCGTCGGGCGTTGTTTCCGGATGTCGTCGAGGTGTCATCGCTGGGAGACGACACCCCTCCTTGGGTGTCCGTTCTGGCCCGCCTTCGTTCTCAACCTGGAGGCGGTGGTGGGTTCGGGCTAGGGCGGGTGCACCTTGGACGGCCCCCGCGGCCTGACACGGCTGGTCCCCTTCTAGGTCCGCGGGGGTGGACCGAGGACCTGCAAGTCGCCCTGAACGCGGCGCACGAGCGCCTTACGCGGGTCGGCTCTGGCATCGACTACATCGGCGAGATGCGGTGGAGTCTAGCCAACTATCTCAGCGTCTCGGCATCCGATATGGTGTCGCGGCTAGACGATAGTTTCCGTGATCTCCGGTTGTCTCAGGAGGAAGTACTGCGCATCCATATGGAGTGCTTCGATCACCTCCTTTGCCAGGTGAAGGCAGGGTCCGAGGTCGCTGCAGAGTCGGTCCGCCATCTCCAAGCTGAGGTGCGCGAGGTCCGCGACGCTGTCGCAGCTACGGCTGCCGCGGCACGGCGGGTAGCGGCAGACAAGCAGGAGCAGGAGCACAGGGGTCCCACCACCACTTCTTGGTGGGAGGGTGCCCTCCACCGTCTCTTGTGGCCGTGGCTAGAGGCGGATGGCGACCTCGACTCGGCCGCCTACCGGGGTCGGGCCGCCTCCGCACTCTCGGAGGCTATCCACTCCGCAGTCACGGTTGAACTTCCCGCCATCTCTGCCTCTGTCTCCAAGATTGAAGTGTCTTTGGCGGCGCTCCTCGACCGGGTAACTGACCTGGAGGGTCGAGCCGCTGGTGCTTCTGGCTCGGGCGAGCGCCGCCTTCTTGACTCCCTCCAGGAGGTTAATGCTGCCCTTGGCAGGATCGAGGGGCGACTGGCCACGTTAGAGGTGCAGGGCCGTCAGGTGCCTCCTAGTGGCGAGGGGCTGGCCACGCCGCTGCAGGGGACAGAGCTGCTCGAGCAGGTGCGGCAATTGCTCCTACAGTACCCGCCGGTATCCCCGCAGCAGTCCCAGCATTCACAGCAGCTGCCCCAGCCGCAGCTGCCACAGCAGCAGCAGCAGCTGCCACAGCAGCAGCAGCAGCAGCCACAGTGGCAGCAGCCACAACAGCAGCAGCCTCAGCAGCAGCAGCAGCAGCAGCTCCAGCAGCAGCAGCAGCAGTAGCTCCACCAGCAGCAGCAACAGCAGCTCCAGCAGCAGCAGCAGCAGCAGCAGCGGCAGCTGCAGCAGCGGCCTTCACAGCAGCAGCAGCAGAGGCAGCAGCAGCAGCAACAGCAGCAGCAGCATCAGCAGCCGCGGCAGCAGCAGGCGTCACAGCGGCCTCCAGCGCCGCCCCCGCGACAGCAGCAGCAGGTGCAGCGGCCGATGCAGCAGCAGCCGCCGCCGAAGAAGCAAGTGCCGTCGGTGCAGCAGCAGCAGCGGCGACAGCAGCGGTCTCAGTCTGCAGAGCCCTCGCAGGAGTCCGGTCCATGGCGGGAGCGCCCTGTGTCGGCCGCCACGGGGAAGCTCTCCTCGTTGTTGCGACGTCGGTTCCTGTACCCTCGTCAGTTGCGCTTAGTCCACACCCTATGCGCCATGCTTGACAGGGACGTGTCAAACTACACGCTTCCGCCAATGCACGTCCGGGACCCGCTCCCGGGCACCCCGGTGCTCCGTCCGGGTCCACCCCCTTCCCTTCCGCCTCGGGCTAGCCGGTTCGTGACGCCAAAAGACCATGGCTCTCCAGAGGGCTCGCACTGCGTACACTCTGGCCCGCGGCTGCAGCAGATCCCCTCCGGGCATTCTCTACCCCGCTCTTCGGGGCAGGCGGGCGCCGGATGGCCGGTCGCGGGCCAGGGCTCGATCCTCGGTCGCCCACCCCTGTCGGGGAGCGCCAACCAGCCCCCCCAGCCTCTAAGCCGGCCGCAGGCGGCCGCGGCTGCGCCCCTTCCTAGAGGTTGGCACCTTGAGCCACCCGCCATTGTGCCCGGCATTGCTCCCGGGTGGGACGCTCCTGGGCCGGATGCCCCCGGCCCCCACCATCCGGCACCCCTGGTACTGGTGCCCGGCACCTTTGCTGCCCCTGTCACGGGGCCGCAGGTGCAGGGAGGATACCCCGCGGTCCCTCCGCCCCTTGGGTGGCCCCAAGGGACCCTTTCGCCACTGCGTCCTGCTCCGGTTGTCTACCGGGTCCTTCCTAGCCAGGGGG
>SZWC01001729.1:150459-163331 GCA_023375785.1 Penium margaritaceum | reverse complement strand
GCGGCTGGTACAGAGAGCACTCGTCGGGCTCTTCAGGAGCGGCATCCTCCGTCGGCGTCCCCGTTGGCCCCTTGGATCGACCCCTTCGTGCCCCCGGAGGGCCTTCTCCTCGACGCAGTCACGGAGGATCTAGTTGTGGAGGCCTTGCGGGAGGCACCGCGGGGCTCTGGGGCCGGTCCAGGGGGTCTGACTTGCGACATGCTCCGTGACCTCGTCCTTGACACCCCGGGTGGGCCAGAGTCTCTGACGGCTGTGGTTCGTCTCATCCTTGCCGGGGTGCTGCCGCGGGAGGCTGCCACGTTCTTGGGGCGCAGTCGCCTGGTTCCCTTGCTCAAGGGGGACACTGAGGAGGAGGGGGTTCGACCCATTGCCGTGGGTGAGGCATTGTTCCGGCTGGCTGGTCGGGTCTTGCTGCTGCGGGATAAGGAGAAGATCACAAAGGCGTTGCAACCTTTGCAGTTCGGGGTGGGCGTGTCAGAAGGGGCGGCACTGCTGGTGCGGGGGGTGCGGGCCATCTTAGGTGCGCATCCCTCGTTCTGGCTTCTCCACCTCGATATTCGCAACGCCTTCAACGAGATTGAGCGCAACAGCGTGTTTGCAGCGGTGCGTGACAGGGGTCTCGGCTCTTGGGTGCCCTTCTTGCGACAGTTCTACACGTCCCCTGGGCAGCTACTGTTTTTCGGGGTGAGTGCGCCAGCCGTCTTGGAGAGCCAGCGCGGGGTGCGGCAAGGTGACCCGTTGGGGCCTGTCCTCTTCGACTTGGCCCTTCTGCCAGTGTTGGAGGCGGGTGCGGCAGAGTTGCGTAGCCAGCAGGGGGCTGCGTTGGGGCACGTCGGGGCCTTCCAGGATGACACCACCATTTGTGCCGAGCCGGAGGCCTTGGCCAGGTGCTTCTCCTCCATGCTCCGAGTGGCTAGCGACCAAGGGCTTCAGGTTCAGCCGAAGAAGTGTCTCTTATGGCGGCGGACGGGGGGGGCACTTCCCGGCGCGTTGGCAGGGATTCCATCGACAGTGGAGGGGGTGGAGCTGTTGGGCTGTCCTATTGGGTCTGCTGGCTTTCGGAGGAGCTGGGGGGAGGAGTGGCTACGTGAGCAGCCCCGTGAGCTCTTGCTGCTCCCGCAACTAGAGGATCCGCAGGCGGCGGTGACGATGCTCCGGCTGTGCATTGTACCCCGGGCAGACTTCCCTGTGCGCGCTCTGCCCCCTGACGCCGACTGGCTGCGGGTGCTGCGGGAGTTCGATTCCGCAGTGTGGCGTTCTCTCCTGGGCATCCTGGGGGTGGTGGAGGCCCCGCCGGATTCCCATGCTGGCGCTTTGCAGGGGTTGGCGCGGCTCCAAGCGCAGTTACCATTTGACGCTGGGGGCATGGGCCTTTTTGCCGCGGCTCCAAGGGCGCACCTTGCCTACGCGTGCTCCTCTGCGGCCTTGCTCCAGTCTCTTCATGACCTCTTCGGCCCCCACCTTCCTGCGGCTCGTGAGATGGAGTTGTTGTGTCCTCTTTGGGAGGATTCGGTGGAGCACCTGCCTGCTTCCATTGTCGCGCGCTTGCCCCCGCTCGAGGTCCTTCGCCAGTGTACTGGTCGGGGGTTGTACCAGCAGCTCAGCCCGTCCTTCTTCCATTACCAGCGTCTGCAGTGGTTGGAGGAGGTGGAGATGGTCGGGGCTGCGCTGTTCCCGGAGGCGTGTGAGGCTATGGTGCGGAGGTGCTGGGCGGTGGGGTCCCGCGGGGCGGCTCTCTGGCTTCAAGCCAGCCCAGCGGGCCCTGGTGATCGTCTCTACTTGGCCCCGGCTGACTTTCGGCTCCACGCCCAGCTTTGGCTGGGTTTGCCACTGGGATATCTCTCCATCCATGGCGGTCATGGGCTCCTTCCGGCGGATGTCACGCGCCGTGCGGGGTCTGGGCCGATTATTCGCGTCCACCATGCCATTCGAGACGAGTTGGCGGAGATTTGTCGCGAGCATTCCCTCCGTGCGATGGTGGAGCCGGAGGGCTTGCTGCCGGGGGGGTTACGGCCAGATGTCCTTGTGTTCGACTCAGCCCAGGGCACGGCGTGGGTGGTGGACGTTACCACGGTGGACGCCCAGTCGGACAAGGTGAAGGAGGAGGGGCAGGCTCTTTCGGCGGCGGAGGCCGCGAAGGAGAAGCACTACAAGGCCGCCCTTGCGCAGCTGCCGGGGTACCGGCTGCGCACGGTGGCTTGGGAGACCTTCGGCGGTCTTGGCCCGGATTGTTAGCGCTTCATCCGGCGTTTGGCGGCGTTGTGCCTCGAGAGGGGTCGGGGCAGGCGCAGCGAGCCTGACCAGCCGGGGTGGTCGGCGCGGGCGGTGTCCTTGTTCGTGCAGCGGCTCTCCGTTGCTGGGATTCGGCAGCAGTGTCATGTGCTCCGCGACTTCGGCTTGTGGCGTGGTGGACTGGACCCGGCACTGGGCAGTGTCACGCCTGTTGAGCTGCCGCGGCCGTGGCCCCTTGGCCCTGTTACGCTGTCTGACCTTTGCTACACTGTGCCGTTGGACGGCGAGGAGAGTCTCCTCTGTCCTTGACGCTTGTTTCCTTGCTTTCCCTCTCGTCTTTCTTGTGCCGTGGGTGGCGGCTTTTGCATGTTTCCATACCCCGTAGATGTGCCGGTCAGGGGCGGCATTTGCATATTCCTTCTTATAATCCAAGATTTACCTCAAAAAAAAAAAATAATAATAAAAAAAAATCCTCCTGCCGTAGGAAGTTTCAACCAGTTTTCTTTTCTTACCTTTTTTTATGAAAGGAAAGAGAAATTGCCGGCATGGACCGGAACAAGCACGTGGTGTACGTGTGCCGCCACCCATGGCACAGTAGGATGGGAAAGTAGAACACACACAAAGAAGGAAGAAAGAGAAAACAAGGAAAGACGAGGGGGGAAATGTTCAACAAGGGAAGGGACACTGATCCTTCCGAAGAGGGTCTCTATAGCACGGGTCAGACAAGGCCTGCAGGCCCAGAGGCCAGGCCTTCCGGGCGAGGCCAGAAGGGACACTGGCAGCCCCATGTTGAGCCCTCCACAAAGGAGGGAGAAGTCGTGGGTAACGCAACATTGCTGAGGGATGCCAGCAATGGAAAGCCGCTGAGCAAAGAGGGTCACGGCTCATTTATGGCAATAGTTTAGGCTGTTGTCGCATGCTGGAAGAAGTATATTCTGCCCGGTGTTTTGGGCAATTGCCACGTTTAATTACTGGACACATCACTTTCTTTTCCCGAGAGAACATGTCAAAATGCGGACCCGGTTCTGGAGCCGTTCCATAAGGCGCAAAGCAACTTACAGTTGGTGAGCAGAGCATGCGTGCCGTGCTGCCATAGGTCAATGAAAGCCTGCTCGAGCCCAGACGATTCCAAAAATTGACACGCAAGCCCGTGTTGTTGAGAAGAACGAACTCAGTGCTCGAGACCAGGCACCCCTCGCCTACGCCTGCGAAATCTGGTTGGGCCTCCCCTTGGGTCACTTGGAGCAGGTGGAGCTAGACGGCTTTGAGCCGGCCGTGATGATGTGGCAGAAGGAGGGGGGGTGGTGTGGCGCGTCCACAATGCCATTTGCAATGAGCTCGCGGACATCTGCCAGGAGCATTGCCTCACTGTGCACGTTGAGCCCGCGCACGTGTTGCCGATGCCCGGCGGCCGGCGTTTCCTACGCCCGGGTCTCACCCTGGTGGACCACGCAGTCAGCAACCGATAGGTTCTAGACGTCACCACCGTGGATACGCAGGGACAGCTGGCAACTCGACCGGAGCCGCGGTGCGGGCGGCTGAGTAGGACAAGGAGGCCTTGTGCGCAACGGCGCCACGCTGGGGGCACTACCTCCTTCCATTGGTGTGGGGGACCCTTGGCGGCCTGGGAGACAAATTGCGGACCTTCCTCGACCAGCTGGCGCAGTTTCTTCTCGCTCGGAGGCCCCGCCAGTGCTCACCTGAGGCCTTAGAGTGCTGGGCCCAGCGGGCGGTAGCAGTCCTGTCCCAGTGCGCCTCCCTCGCCAGCATCTGAGCACAGTGTGCCACAATCCGCTACTACACTGTCTCCCACTCCCAGTCCCGGACCCCTTTCCTGCCGGAGGTCGCACCGATTGCTCGGCGTGAGCGTATACGCCAAGCCTTGGCGCTTTCTGAATTATGCGGGGTTGAGTCCGCCCTTGTTTGCCTCTAGCTTGCATGCCCACCATTTTGTGCCATTCTTGGTGGATTTTGTACCACGTGATTGTGCCGGTCCATGGCGGCTTTGCATGCTCCCTTTTCTTAATCACGCTCTTCCAAAATCAAAATAAAAATAAGAAACCATTTCCAGATGCTTTGGCCTCCATCCTTGCACTTTTGTTCTTTGAAACCCGTGTCCTGATTCTATGTTTCCATTTCCATTTCCATTTGTGAGTTGCAGCAGTATGTTGGGATTCCGTGGGTAGTCGTTACTCTCCCCATAAGAAAGGAGGTCCCCTCTCCTTAGCCTGTATGCTTTCAGCTGTCAGCCAATGGGTTAAGTACGGCCTCACCCCTCCGTGACCAGCACCGACATCAATTTCGCCTCTCGTGCCAGCACCTCTGACACTATGGCTGCTGAGACATCGCGGAACTCATTCATCTCTGCCATGCCAGAGGCAAAATACAGCCACACGAGCCTGTCGAGGGCTCACGGAAGCATCAATCCAAGAAGTGCTGCAGCCATGCATCTTCCCCAATAAGTTGCTCTTTGTCCAACACATTTTGGGCGACCTGTACTACACGTCCAAGCATGCAGCTGAGGTTCAAAACACAGCCCTGAAGGAGATTCGTGCCAATGATGAAGCTAACACGCAGCGGTTGTCCATGCTTGTGCCACGACAAAAGCGCCCAGGGCATCCGCCATGGTCAAAGATGACCAACACTTTTGAAAAGCTAGCATGCATTTCAGATGATTGTGCCTGCGCCGCAATGAACTGTTCACCACCATGGTAAACAAGGAGGCCCTGGCGCTAAATCATGGAGAGAAAACAGCGGTCGAGGCCTTCACAAAGGCCGCCATCAAGTTCAAGGGCGGAGCCTGGAGGCCGCAATCAGCATACCTCACTGGCAACCTTCTTTTGGATGCCTTCATGAAGCAATGAGGAGCCCTCCTCTATGAGCTGCATGCCATGTGGGACAGAACAGGGGCCTCTGTCCAATGCGTCCAATGGATAGAGTGCCCTGTCCGCTCGGTGATTCGTTGCATGGCCTGGACAGTGCGATCAAACTATGTCCTTGTTTGTGGTGAGTGCGAACAAGTAAGCTGCGAGACTGCCAGACTGGTGAAGATGTCAGCGGCTATTTGCGGGCCTCCATTGACGAGGTGGGGAGCAAGTAGGTGGTTCAGATTGTTCTGAATAATGACTGTGACAAGTGGAGGACAGTCAAAATTCTCAGAAGCTCAATCCCCTTTGTCAGCTTCATGCAGTGTGCCACCCATTGCCTTGATCTGCTCCTGGAGGGTCTCATGGGGTAGATACTGGGATGTAGTGTGGTACTTGTGGCAGTCAACTTCATCTGCATTTTCGTGCAGCCGCACAAAATGTGTCTGGGTTTTTCTGCCAAGTTTTCAGTTGGCTTGAGCGCCTCCGCAGGGGAAGACCAGATTTGACACAAAGCACATCATGCTTACCCTCTTTCTTCAGGTGGACTTGTCACTGAACAGCGTGATGGCCACCACCAAGTTGGCTGCCTTTTCCGTCACATTGGACACTGATGGCAAGTTGGTGCAGCAGCATGTCCTAGAAGCTGGATTCTGGGCATGCTGGGCTGCTGTCCGTAAACTGGCTCATCCCATGTACCACATGCTATGCCACGTGGCACAACCAAGGAGCTCGCCCCTTGAGTCTACAGTCACCTGCTTCAAGTCACCACAAACATTGGAGCAGCTTCACGTGAGGTGGCTCCAGTTCTTCGTGTACTGTGTCGGAAGAAGCAGCAACAGCACCAGGGGTTGCAGCACAAGGGTAATCACGCCATCGTCATCACCCCACCCCCCACCCCCACTCCCATTACCCTCGCGGAAATCATTCATCAGCTTGATTGGCGACGCTATACAATCATAAAGTCTGGTGGCTCAGACGGGCTGCAGAGCCCGTCTGAGCCACCACATGAGAACGTGGACAAGCCGTAGATCATGTGGGACTGGCACGCTCATTCCCAGGAGTTGGCGCCTGAACCAAGCAAGCAGCAGGAGCCGCAAATGCAATTGGTGGATGAATATATTGTGCAACGTGGCTCTTTTGGGTCTGGACATGTGTAGCTTGCATCAGAGCATTTGGTGAAGAAACGCAAGAGTGGACTGGGCATGTGGGCGCTAAGTCTTGGAGTGGGTTCAGGAGGCTGCAGAGCAAGGATCACACGCTCACACCATGCCCCGACTACATGGCGTGACTCGCTCACACCATGCTGAATCGCCGATTTGCTGAACGAAGCTGCAAGAGGAACACCACAAGGCCAGCAACGAGATATTCAACCTCCTTGAGGACCGTGAATGTTAAGCATCACAAGGTCACAGCAATCAAAGCGGCAGCACAGGGTAGTCCCCAGCAAGTGGAGGGGAGGCCGGCAGCAACACCAGCGGCTTGGAAGGTGAAGCTGCCAGTGTCGGCAAGGCTGCTTGATCCTCCTATGGCAGAAAGAGCCCCGATGCTGCAGGCATTACTATCCGCTCCAAGGAGGAGGAAGACGAGAAGAATGCTATGTCCTTTCATTCTGTGTTCACGCTATCCTTCGAGACAGCTCTGCAATCAACAACTAACGTAACTGGTGTGCAGTGTTCCTGCACCCATGGGTAAGGAAAAGTCCCACGTGAACATCATGGTCATTGGGCATGCCAACTCTGGGAAGTCCAGCACCACTTTTCATCTCATCTAAAAGGTGGGAGGCATCAAAAAGCATGTGACTGAACATTTTGAGAAGGAAGACACTGCAATGAACAAGAGTTTCTTCAAGTCCGTATGAAGGTCAAGCACGTGCATGGTATCACGAAGGCATTGTCTATGGAAGTTCAAACCAACCGAACATGCATGGTATCATGAACTCCCCCGGCTACATCGATTTCATTGATGGCATGATTACAGAAACCTCGCAAGCTGAATGCCTCATGCTCATCATCGTCTCCACCACTAGTAGTTTCAGGGCCGGCATCTCCAAAGATGGTCAGGCCCGTGAGCATGCTCTTTTTTCCTTCACTCTGGGTGTGTAGTAGATTATCTGCTTTTGCAAGAAGATGGATGCCACCAATCCCATGCACTCCAAGACCTGCTATGATGGAAAGATGGCTGACATTATGACAGCACCAAGACGCCAAATCCCACATGCGCAAGAGGACCTCGTTGTTGGCTTTGTGCAGCACTACAGACATGTCCATGGCCTGCGCCACCTATGCGTGCCAACAAGACCGGCGTCCTCAACGGAGCTGTGCTTGCGATGAAGGAACTGTGAGAAGCTGGTTGCCACAGGAGAAGACAAGCTTTGCCAAGTATGAAGGTCAAAAGCATGGCAGAAAGCACAACAGCCCGTGGTCATGGCTGTTGACGAGGTGGAACTTGGTGCCGGCTGTTGGCTCTAGTGGGTGTGGAGGCACCCTCAAGGATGCCTAGCTCTTGTTGATGCACGCTGCCAATGTTTGGGGCAGCCAATGGACACCTTAGGTGAAGAGTGTGGAGCACAAGGATCACGGATGAGAGTGGGCAGAACACGTCGCATTCAGTAGAACTGAATCGAAACAAGTTTTTGTTAGTTAGCATAGTGAGATTACATCAGATCCTTATAGCCTGTGATCTAAACTTTCCAACGCATCCAAGCACGCCCAAAACGGAGCAGTAGAGCCCCTGCTACGGCCGTCGAAGTAGCCGTTGGTGGAGCCGCCCACCTGGTCTTGCACTCCAGGCAACGAGAGGCGCGTCGACGATGACCCGTCGAAGCGCCTTTCCTCGCCCAGAAGTCAAGGAGAAGTTCATCCTGGTCAAGGAGGTCCTTATGGTCACCTCATTCATGCCCCGGGTGCATTTGGAAGCCATTACGAATGAACTCGGATCCCTGGCGGTGGAATATCCCGCCACCCATGGCGGGTACCAGATTCCACCCACCCAATACCCGTTTTTCGGGCTAGGCTAACTTTATGAATACTCACTCAAATCGAGCGATTCAAAGCTCGATCCTGCATGGAAAAATCCAAGGAATCCAAATCTAAAGTCAGATCAGGTGTTCGACCATTCCTCAGTGGTCGAACCAGGAAGTACACTCAACGGCACTCATGGCAAGGGGCACACCATGTCAACACCGGCCACTCAGTGACCTGGCAGAAACTCAACCTCATGAGTTGTTTCTGTGCCATTTGAAATAGACGGCACCAATGTGTGCATAGTAGTAATTCAACTGCAGATCCTTAAGTTTGGTCACTTGTTGAAACAGATGCAATAAAAATTGCAGTGATTGGACAAGTGACAAAGAAGCTATTGGATCTCAATGTTGGAGAGGGATTTCAGCTTTTTTCAGAGATGTGTATTTTGAAATTGGAGCCAGATTGCAGCGTCAGACTACACCACTATGGCTAGGTGCCAAACTCTGCCGGACTTAGCCGAAATTGGGGTTTGGGGTCCACAACTTTTCAGTGCAGTTTGTTGCTCAGGGATGGAATTGAAATTCTGCCTGGAGGTCCTCGGACAGGTTTTGAACCCCATAAAATCCAAGCACCAGCATCGATAATCATCAACATAAGGCACCTTCAAAGGGTTCTTAAGGTTGCATACAATGTTATCAAATCTCATGCACATTGAATCTCCCATTCCCGGTCCAGGGCCCCTTACCAGCCGGAGGTTATGCCGGTTGCTTGGCGCTAGCGTGTGCACCAAGCCTTGGCACTGTCTAACTTATGTGGGGTTGAGCCCGCCCTTGTTGGCCTCCAGCTTGCATACCCACCGTATTGTGCCATTGGCGGCGGCTTTTATACCATGTGATTGAGCCAATCCCTGGTGGCTTTGCATGCTCCCTTTTCTTAATGCAACTCTTCCAATTTATACTTGAAAGAAGGGAAAGGAAAAAAAAAGGAGGATGACCTCACTGCCTTTTAGGGTTCAGAGGAGCAGGATGTGACGTTCATGGAGTATTTAGGTGTTGCAAAAGATAGCTCATGGCTACTGGGTTAGCTGGCCCTTTCTTATCATTGCTATGCTGACACCCCTGAGAAGGCATATGTGGTGTTTGTTGCTTTGGTTTTTTCTCTTTGTTTTCCATCCCCTCTTTGTACCATGGGTGGCGGTGTTCTCTTTCCTTTTTTATTCTTCTTCTTTTTTCTTTTTTCTGCTATGTGGATGAACTGGTCCGTGGTAGGTTCTGTTCATGCATCATTAATATGAACTTGTTGCCAAAAAAAAACTTCATGCAAGCATTGGTGCTTAAGTGCACTCTGTTCAGCTGTTGTTGCGCTAGCATAATGTTGAGCAGCAGAGGCACAATAATGCAGATTGGAACCCGTTGTGTAGGCTATGCTTCGATGAATTGCATGCTCTTTCATTCCGCTGGAAGGCTTGTGACTAGTCTCATAACTTTGCTGATATAGTTCTTTCCCAAAACATAAAAAAAAAAATCAGTTATTTGATTTTTGGGTGTCTCTGACTTCCGCCTAAAATCTGCTCACATCATGTTTGGCGACCAGAAAGCGCACGCTTCATTTGTTTAGTCTTGCCCAGACATGTTGTGCCTCTCACAGTAGGTCAGGCCACCTTGTAGCAACTTCGTCAACAGAAGTATCATACTTATTGAATATCGGGTACACCCAAGAAAGAACCCCCTTTGTGCCCATCTCTGGATTTGAGGGTGACAACGTGATCAGGTGCTGCACCATTCTCGACTGGTACAAGGGGCTCACCCTCCTTAAGGCTCTGGACCAGGTGAATCAGCCAAATTGCCCCTGGGACAAGCCCCTCCAGCTGCCCCTCCAGGATGTGTACAATTTCGGCGGTATTGGCACAGTGCCTGAGTGATGTGTGGAGACTGGCGTCCTCAAGCCTGGCATGGTGGTGTTAGCCCCCTCTGGCCGCACCACTTAGGTGAAGTCTGTGGAGATGCATCACGTGTCCCTGCCAGAAGCTGCCCTTGGCGACAATGTTGGCCTCAACGTAAACCACCCCAGACCAATATTAATGGAATGAACAAGTAGTTGTGACCCAAAGGCCTCTTTTTATTTTGTTCTCTTTTTTTTTTAAGTAAGAAAATTATGGGATGACGATTTGTGAGCAACCACTGAGGTACCCTAGTACCAACACTCTTCATGCAACTGTTGGGGGGGGGGGGGCGCTCTTCGTTACGTGCATGGAGAAGTTGCACCAAGATGCAACCCACTCCTGTCCTGCAATCAAGAGACTATCGGCTACTAAGAGCTTTGCGTCTGCCAACTCCTGGAGTATGCCCATACGCCACCACATCACCCACTTGGCCATCGACAAAGACTGAAAAACCTTCGCCTCCACCGCCAAGTGCGTTGAGGATGACTCAAGTTGCAAGCCGGACGTCGCCCCTCTTGAGCCAAGTGCAGGTCCGACTTGACCACCTCGTCATAATCCATTTTTGCAGCGAGCTCCTCAGGCCTTCCCAAGCACCCACTTGCGCTTCTACTCCAGACCCTTCTTTGAGTTCACCATCACCAGCACCATGCAGGACACGAGGTCGTGAACGGACAGGACGTTCATCCCAGGCATCGACAACATGGCGTCGACGTCCCTCAGCTCCCTAGACACCAGAATCTCCAGGCCGGCCTTGCCCGACCGTGCAAACACCGCGTTCAGAAACTCGAGCGTCAGCAGCCGCCGCAGCGTCACGCTGGGCGTCGTCTGGATCAGGTCCAGGAACATCCTCGGCTGCTCCCACCCAAACGTCACCACCGCCGCCACCAGAAACCCCGCCGTCGCCACCGCGCGGCTCGTCAGAAACTCCTCCTCCGACGCCGCCACCTGCTTCGCCAGCACCAGCCCGCGCAGCAGCCCCCGCTCTGCCACAGCGGGGGCGCCTGCTGCAGCAGCTCGAGGCAGTGCTCCTTCATGCCCGCCACCACCTCCGCCAAGTTCACCCGCTGGCCCTGCACCACCGAGTCGAGGTGCGCCAGGACCTTCTCCCGCCCCACCTCGCCTTTCGCCCACGCAAACTTCAGCAGCGCGCCCCTCACGGCGGACAGCCCGGCAGGGGTCCGCCACAGTACAAGAACGAGTGTTCTAGGGAGCGGCGGGCATGCGGAGGCATCATGTGGGGGTGGTGCTGCTGCTGCTGCTGCTGCAGCTGATGCTGGTGCTGATGCTGGGGCTGCAGAATGAGCTGCCCCTGGTGCGGGTGCATGTGGGGTTGGGGCTGCGGTGGGGGTGGCGTGTGCTGGGTGCTGTAGTTGCCGTACGGAACATTGGCCTTGTCGGGACTGTAGTTGGCGTCCAGGGCAGCAGCGGGTCCCCTGCTTCCATGGCTGGGAGGTAGCAGCTGCGGATCGATAGGATGCAGCGCATGCCATTCGGGTGTCCCCATGCTCTGCGTCCTTCCATAATGCTGTTGTTGTTGCTGCTGCATCTGCTGCAGATGATGGTAATCGTAGCCTGGGCGACCGGGAGAGGCCGACCCATACGGGGAACCTTGGTACTGGTACTGCCCATTCTGCTGCTCCTGCTGCTGCTGCTGTCTGGGATGTGCTGGGGACATTGTGGGGGAGTAGGAAGGAGGTTGGATGTGAGCAGCCTCCGCTGCCGCGGCGGCCATGTGCTGCTGCTGTTGCTGCTGGTGGTAGTAAAGGGAAGAGGAAGGGGGCTGGTCAGAGGAAGATGCAGGGACGTCGTAGGAGCCAAGAGGAACCGCAGGCTTCTGCCGTTGCTCCTGGGGAGTGTGAGGTGAGGGAGTGTGACCTCGGCCGTGGTCTGCTTGGTTTGGAAAAGGAGAGGTGCTTCCCGGAGCGAGGGGAGGGGAGTTGCTGTGTTGCGGGCGTGCAAAGGGAGGAGAGGGGGACTGAGTGGCGCTGAAAAGACACCTCGAAGGAATGGGAGGGCGTGCCGCAGCCCTCTGCTGCTGCTGCTGCTGCTGCTGTGGTGGCAGCATGTTCATGAAAGATCCCACGGGAGCGGTGGGGCCCGCGGCAGCGCCCCCCACGACCTGGACAGGAGGGGAACCGCGGTTGCTGTCCTTGAGAGGGCCTGCTGCCGTGGAGACGTTGGAGGAGGTGGAGAGGTCCTGGACCTGCTGCGACAGCACCATCACCTGCTGCAGCAGCTCAGCTTTTGAGAGGGAGTCGCCGTGGCGGTCCCTTTCCACCACTTGCGCATACGCCGTCATCTTCTGCTTCAGCTCCATTGCCTCCTGCTCCTTCTCCCTGAGCAGCGGCTCAAGGCCTGCCATCTTCCCCGCCATCTCGCAGTTCTCCACCTCAAGTGCCGCCACCTTCTGCACCAGCTCGCCATCGCTGGCTTTGTCGTTGGGTCCCAGCTCGTTCTCGTTGGGCGGCGGAGGAGGGGCGGGGAAGGCGTGCGCGTCCACCCACGGCCCCACGAGCTGGCTCGGCTTTGGATACTGCTCCTCCTCCTCCGGCTCGCCCCAGCCCTGCCCCCGCCCCTGCATCTGCATGTGCCGCTGCATCTGATGCGCCGGGGCCGGCGATTGGCCTATCCGCTGGCCCAGCGACATGGCCATGCCGTGGTCTGAACTGGGGAACCTCGTCAAAAGTCCTCAGTCAGCTCCGGCTAGGGCTTCCAGCTTCCAGTGAGGGTTTCTTTCATGGAATGCGGTGGGTTGGATTGTAGGGATCTCCGCACACACACACACACACACACACACACACACAGAGAGAGAGAGAGAGAGAGAGAGAGAGAGAGGGAGAGAGAGAGAGAGAGAGAGAGAGAGAGAGA
>SZWC01001729.1:132526-150318 GCA_023375785.1 Penium margaritaceum | reverse complement strand
AGCTCCGGCTAGGGCTTCCAGCTTCCAGTGAGGGTTTCTTTCATGGAATGCGGTGGGTTGGATTGTAGGGATCTCCGCACACACACACACACACACACACACACACACACAGAGAGAGAGAGAGAGAGAGAGAGAGAGAGAGAGAGAGAGAGAGAGAGAGAGAGAGAGAGGACGAGGATCCTTGTGGCATCCAGGCCAGATGGGGTAGACTTGAAAGACGGAACGATCCACGTATAGCAGATTAGTCCACGCAGGAGGGTTGCACGGTACAGCCAGTCCTCCCTGTGCGAGTGCTTGAATCTGGATGCGTTTGAGGGAGGAGATGGGAGAGGGAGCTAGGTCTGGGTGTCTCCAGCCAAAACATGGACCGTGTCCCAGCACATTCGTCCCCCAGAGTTATGTCACAAAATGACAAGGCCTCTTGTCCTTCCTTGATATCAATCCTAGCACTCACATATATTTCATAGCTGTTAGGCTACTCAGTGAAGCTGGAATGCTGCCAGTCAACTGGTTGGCCTGCAAACTTCTGCACCTCAGCCAAAGCTCAAAGAAACACACAGATGTTGCAGTCACACAGCCGTTTAAACAACCATACTAAACTAAGAATGTGGTCTATGACGTAGGTCTTCCTCGAACTGCATGTAAATGTTTGGAACTAGGATACAACAAGGACGGTTGTATCTCTGCAGCAGAAAAAGGACATCCGATGCCACTTCAAAAAGAGTCAATGACTTGTTGGCCAACTCAACTTAAAGTGTGTCGGGTGTAGTATCAATCATGCACCACAAAATTTACTAACAAACTTGTTGACTCTCTTGAAACAGATGTCAGATTGTGCGCATTTCTAGTTGAGCACAGAGGGAATCAAGCAAGCCATTTTCATATGACGACTTACATAGTCACTGGAGTATGATGAAACAAGGCGATGCCACCACCCACATCACATTTAATAAGTTGGAAGAAGAATAAACAAACCAAATTCACAACGTCATCAAACTCTCCAATCTTTGAAAAGGTTTACGTAGACACATCCAGACCCTACACCATTGAAACATTCAGAGGGACGTGAACATCCATAATATTGGATTTCTGTCAGGCCAGGAGTACCAGTATCATGCACTTTGTATTTTCGAGGCAAAGAACCACATACCCGGTGTCCAAAATAGCAGTGCCGTAGATGTCGCTAGTGGCATGGTCAGTCATGGGTGACCATACCCGTGGAGACATCTACTTGTTTCCTTGTCTGCACTACCACTCACAGATCCAGCAGATTTGTCAGCCCACCGATGGAAGATGGAATGCTGCCAGTCAGCTTATTTGACTTAAAAAATCTGCAGCTCATCCAGCACTTGAAAAACAGACATGGATGTCAGTGTTGCACACATCATTCCAAGAGACAGGAGGAGGGGGCCAGAATATGGAGATTAACTCTGGTCTTACTTTGAGCAGATGTGACGTCTTACAGCTGATTACGACAGTTTTAGTCATAACTCGGCATGTAAGTGGCCTCGTAGACTCTTTAACGCAAGTGAAGGCTACCCGTGAACATTAGAGTTGTATCCATTGGCTGCCACCGTGGAGAGCATGACAATTTTGCCTTTCTTTACCTCCTTGCTTTGAGCTCAAGGGCCATGCCAGGATCTCCAGCGTGACTCAGGGGTCAAGAGCACTGCTGGGGTACAGGGGGTTTCCCGTCTTACTGAAGGGTCCTCTGGTTACTCAGTAGCCATCAATGGCGGCCATGTGAATGTCCTGGCAAGCAAAGTTTACATAGACAAGACTGTGGTTACCAAGGACCAGACCATGTGCTGTTAATTGCAAGCAGTTTGGGGAGGATGCTGCCCGGGGCACCAGAGCTCACCTCAGTGAGCATACATCACCCAACTCTCTGCTATGAGCAAATGTCATGGGGTTCAAGGACATGCCATTAGTGTCACAGCCATGATCATGAGCAAAGTCACCAGTGAAGGAGGGTCGGGCCTCGCAAAGGCATGAAGCCAGCAGACCCAATAGGACAGCCCAACAGCTCCACCCCCTCCACTGTCGATGGAATCCCTGCCAACATGCCTAGAAGTCCCCCCCCCCCCGTCCGCCGCCATAAGAGACACTTCTTCGGCTGAACCTGAAGCCCCCGGTCACTACCCACTCGGAGCATGGAGGAGAAGCACCTGGCCAAGGCCTCCGGCTTGGCGCAAATGGTGGTGTCATCCTGGAAGGCTCTGACATGCCCCAACGCAGCCCCCTGTTGGCTACGCAAGTCTTCCGCACCCGCCTACAACACCGGCTGATTCGGTTTTGTCAGGGCAATGATGGAAGCTGGAATGCTGCCAGTCAGTTGACTTCCGTACAAGGACCTGCAGCTCATCCATCCGACCAAATTTGGGAAGTCAGCAGAAAATTCTGGAATGCTGCCTTTCAACTGATTATGCTCCAGCGATCTGCAGCTCAAAGAATGTGCACAAGCAGCACGTAAATCTGACCACATTGCAAACTGTGGTTCAATCCATAACTGTGAAGTTTACAGAGTGAATGGCATGTCGCGGGATTTTTCTTTGAGCGCACAGCTGATGACCACCGGGTAGATACAGAATCTTGTTTTCAAGGAAGCAGCAGAAAAGGAGAACTGTAAGTCGTATCTATGAGAGACTTGAACAGTTAAAGAACGCCTGCTTCATTATGCAACATTTCTGCTACTTTCAAAAGATGCTTTCCATCTGAGGTTACACAAAGCATATCTCCCAACAAGGGCGAGAGGGCCTTCAGAGGGCAAGACCCAAAAATAAAAATAAAAAAACGGCAGTGTGAGTATGGCAGGTTAGGTAATCAATGTCACCAGTGTTGAGGTTGACAGTCTGCCCCTGAAATCATCGGCATAGCGCCTCTCCATATTCAGAGACCTCAGCCAGTCAATGTCTATACATCAGTGTTGACTTCACGATATTGAGATCGAAGATCGGATCGAGGATCGAGATCGAGATCGACGGTGTGGTCAACAAGATCGAGGATCTATGGAGGATCGGTGGTTTTTTTCTACGAATCTGGATCCAAAACTTGACATGGATGTTCATATGATTTTGATAGGCTAGAATCTGATGTCTTTTTTTCCATCCAAAATTTCCAGCTGAATAATCTTTTGTTACCCAAGTCTTAAGGAGCCCAAGTGAGACAACACTCTTGCTCACACGATTGAAACTATTTTTTCAGATGAAAAAAGGGAAGAAGATGAACATGAAAGTAAATATGATCATGTCCACCCTTTGGGTAATGAAAAAAATTGCTACCTGGGTGCATCTCTTGTATTGTCTTGGGAAGGTTATGCTGCCACTTTCTGCTCGCTATGATTTTTTGTGTGTCGTGTAATTGAGCTCAGGTATGGCGGAACACTTCCACCCGCTCTTTTCTCCGCGCTTCTTTCCGTCGGTCGTCAACGCACGTTGATGACCGACGGAACTTTTTACCTGCCTCCCTATCCTTCAACCGTGCCTCCTACTCTGTGACAGAAGCTAGTGCTTTCTCGGACGGCTCCTTCGCCCGAAGATTTAAACAATCCAAACATGACGATGGCGCAGGCCCAGTTGAAGACACAGAACCTGCTGACCCTTCCCACCACGAAGAACAAGAAGCTGATGATGATGATCTGGAGGCCGCCCTGGCCATGCTGGGTGATCTGCCGGAACAAATCGGCGCTACGACTCTCGACGCGACACTCTCTATCGACGAAGTGGTAAAAAGCCTCAGCAGGAACATTACTCTGATTTTCCCCCAAGAGTTCGCTGCACAAGGAGAAAGGATTGCTCTAACCATTCTGGACAAACTCCAGAAGAAAAATCACGATTACATTAAAGTCCCCTCAATCAGAAACGCAAAGATCTTTGCCATCGAGCCAACTCCCACTCGCGGTCGCAACACCATGGCGCGATACACCATTCAATTTGAGGAGACAGACGGGGTTATCCCTGGATTCGCTGTCGCCATGTCCCCCTTTCTCTTCAGCTCTCCAGGTCTGTCCCTGACTCTCTGTAATTCCCTGACTTCATATGCTCGCAAGTCTTCTCAACTTTTTTCACGCTTCTGTACAGAGTTTGACCGCAAAGTCGAGGTGGTCATCACCAAAGTCACCTGCCCGCTTTTTTATGCTGAGATGATCGTTAACCCGGATGAACCAACAGTGGCAATCAAGGGCATGCCAACGGAGTTTGGGCTGTCCCAAGTCAACTACACACTAACAAACGTGCGCCAGGCCGGTAAGCTGAAAGCTCCCTTTTTCAAACTCATGTGCCTCCACCGCTTCGTCAACCCGATGACTGGCATCACTACGAACACCATCCTGGGCAAACCCATCGCCCACCCCGAAGACCCGACCTTCAAGGATGTCATCCCTTGTTTCAAGATCCCCGGTTACAAGAAGGATGAAGTCACCCTCAACATCTCTGGCATCCACTGTCAATACTGCGACAACAACCACCACACATGCTACCACAAATTGTTCCCAGTCACGAGGTCCCACACTTTGACCAACCTCCGCACTATCATTGCAGTCCACCGCGCATGTGGTAACTTTTTACCTCCTAACCCAACCAAAACACAAGCAACCCCCATGTCTAACACTTTCCTTTCTGTTCCGCACAGAACACCAGATTGGCCTGACCCACTACTCCATAGTGTGGCGCGGCGACCATGGCTTCCTTTTCTCCAACCCCGGGAAGTTTGTCGAATTTCATATTTGCAACTGTCTTGCATGCGGCACCTATCACGGACGCTCATTGGACGAACTCCACGCACACTCAAGCTCAGCTACGCACAAAGCAGCCCGCAGAGCCTACAAGAAGAACCCCTCACAGGACAAACTTCATGTCAATGTCAACGCAGAAGTGGAAACTCTGAGACAGAAGTTCGGTTTCTGACCGGTCAACCATGTCTGCCCTGTACACAGCCCACAACCCCAACTTACCGCCCCCAATGGTCATCAACATCTAATACTGCATATCTGTCTGGCAGGTCCATTATGGCTTCAAACAGCCTCATTTGCTCGGCCCAACCCCATTCCGCCCCTCCACGACGGCTGCTTTCCAAGTCTCATATCTCAAGGAAGACCAATTCTGGCAACCCCCTCTTCAGTCTAGCTTGCAAAATTTGTACTTTCAGCATATATAGTTCAGCTAGCCAAGCATGCTCTCTTCTTTTTCTATAACTAGTTAAGGGAGAACCCCTCTCTGTTTACCCGTCTGTCAAGTCAAATGTAACAGGCCTTGTACCGTCCATGCATCCACAAGAAAAAGTCACTCTATCCACCTTCCATCTTTCCTCTATTGGACACAAATTCTCTATGCCTAGTCCTTTTCTTCCCCCCCATGACTGGAACTCTTTTCATAAGTCACTCCGACAAATCAAAACACATATCTCCAACAACAAATTCACCCAGACAGCAGCTTCTCCAAAACCACTCTGGGGTCCTGCTGATCACTTCAGGCATAGAAGATGCTTCTTGCAGGATGTTTCCCAAACAAACTTCAATACTAAATCAGCACAAACCCCTCCGGGTCACATCGAACTGAATGCCTTGCATATGTCTCCCACATCATCATCCCAACCAAATACAGCAAATACAAGGACTCTAAACATGCACCTCAGTCTGAACAAGGATAGCATCTGGATCTTCATGGCTGCCTCAACACACACAACTTCTTTAGGTATGCATAACAGGGTAACACTTTACGCTCAAGTTACACACTCTGTTTCTAAGCCAACCAGAAGACAACTCAGACTCCCCAAACAAAAAGACATAGACCCCTTCTACATTCTATGGCAGCTTCCTTTCATCCTCCATGATAGAGGAGTCTCTCACCGACTCTTCCATACAGTCAATGAGGATACTTTCTCCACACGCTACTCCTCCACATATAGTGATATTTATAATCTCAACAAGGACGACTCTCACAGGTCATCAACAACCCCTCCGCCACAACCAGATTACATGTACATCTTCTTTCCCCTGCTTTTCACACAAAATCCAGGAAGAAAAGAAGACTCCCCACAAGATGGACAAATGTAAAACATACAACCCCCCGCCCCCCCGAGAGGTATGACCGCATGTCTGCTCCAAGTCATACGAATATCCCAAATGACATCCATACATCAAACCCAACAGAAGACCTAGTCCACCCCATACCAAACACTATCAAATACTCCAACATTTGCTCAGGAAGAAATTATACCTGGTCAACTGATACGGCCAACCTGGTCAACCTACTCACTCTCACTTTAATCTACCAAACACATACAAAAGCAACTAAGGTACACTCCCACGCACATAGCCACACCCTACAAGGCCTTATTTTACTGAGCATGGCAAACGTGCTCTCCTGCCCAACACCCTCCAACCCTGGCAACACCCATCTCAGTTCATATGCTCAACATCAGGATGCGTGGCAGAAACTGACTACACCACAATCAGACATCAAACAGAATTCTGCACACCTATCACCAACGGGAGAGAGTCACCCAAACACAGACAGAAGTACAAATACAGCTCCCCCCTCCGCATATTGTCTCATCCAAAATTCTACTTCCACGAACGCAAAGAATCATTCATATCAAGCAAGTAACATCAACAGAGACCCCCGTTCAACACCACCAGCGCATATAGATCCCAACCAGAAACAAAGTAGAGCACCAGACGTCACACTAGGAGACACCGAGGTCGGTCTTAACTCGGAACGTATGGCTCCTGTCAAGACACCTACAACAACAGATCCCATCTACAGTATCTGCTCTAGAACTTCACTTCATGTTCAATGGCCCGATCATTACCCCGCCCACAAGTATGGTAATACAGGACAGAGTGGGTCCGCCGGTCACAATCCACCTTCTGCACCCCCTCTCCTGACATCCCTCTCTGCAGGCCCGGTTTCGAACCCGCAGTCTTCGAGTCCGAGTAAAACACCGACACAAAGTCAACCCAAACGGAAGCCCAATAACACTTCGGAACATCACTCGTCAAACAAGAAACCAAAGAAACCACTCTCGACAACTAATACCTCGGAAAAACGAAAATCTACTGACGCTGTCACACAAGAAATGTCCATCAAGAAATCCAAACCGGCCTCAGATGTCCGAAATTCCTATCTTTCCATCTCTTGCCTCAACGTAAACGGCCTTACAAAAACATCTAAACTACCCTTCCTCAAAACCTACCTTGCAACAAATACACCCACAATATGTGCACTCATAGATACCCACCTCGACACAACAGAAAAGTGCTCCAAACTGCAACGCTCCATTGGAAAGGATCTCAAATACACCCTCTCCGAATCAACACAAACGGGAGGCATCTGCCTCACTCACACCGAAAACTCTGAAATCTCCCATACAAAATCAACATTCACAAACCACGACAGAATCCTACAAGAAACATTCGTTGTGAACAACCAATCAATCACGATCACAGCCATCACAGCCATCTACGCCCCCCCACAACTCAAACACCATAAACAATTCAGGAAATTCCTCGATTCTTTCTTAACAGAGAACAAAACTGACATCCTGGTAGGCGACTTCAACACCACCTGTGTTCAGATCAACCGCAACCCTCAAGAACTATCCAAAGATAGCCTTCTCTTGAACGACTTACTTACGGAACATAATCTTCAAGATAGTTTCAGAACCATCCATCCAACTCAAACCTTTTTCACTTTCCACTCGTCCGCTCACAAATCATCCTCACGTATTGACCACATCCATCACTCTAAAGCCCTAAACCACCAAGTACAAAAACTTACTCACTCGACCCTCTCCTCACAACTTACAGACCATTTGGCAGCACCAACAATCACGCTTAAAATGGACGTGTTAAACGCCAAAGGGAAAGGACTTTGGAAACTAAACACATCACTTCTTCAAAAACCTCATGGGATAAAACTCCTTCGAACCCTTAAACACCATCTCTGGTCAAGTTACAAGCAGCTTGTTCAAAAGGCTTTCAAACGGTATAGTGTCGAAGAACACAAACGACGACACAAAACCATTATTGACCTCAACAACAAAATCCAACTTCTACAACAACAAAAATGCCTCCTACGCAATAACCACCTTATCCAGTCCACGCTGGACAAGCATGAAAAACAATTGAGCAAATACGTGCTTGCCGACCACCAACACAAACACCGAATAGCGCAATTGAAATACATTGACGGACTTGAACAAGCTTCTTCCTTCCTATCCAGTCACATTCGAGCCAGAAAAACTGCCACAACAATATCCGCGCTCAAAGATCAAACGGGTAATGTCACAACAAATCCACACTCGATTGCCACAATCATCATGGAGTTTTACACGACCCTCTTCAAACAATCTACATCATCGGGAAAGAAGCCTTTCATGCCACCTCTTAAGAAGATTCCAAATCACTTGACAGACGCCCTGGCCAGCCCAATTACCATTGAAGAAATTGCAACAAGCATCTCACAAATGGCTAAAAACAAAGCACCTGGTCCTGATGGCATTCCAGCAGAATTCTATCAAGCTAACCCTATTAACATCGCTGAGAACCTACTAGCCGTTTTTCAGGCCTTCTTATAACACCCAGACCAACAGATTTACTTCACTGACTCAGTAACATGTCTTCTCTTCAAAAAGGGAGATCCAACCGACATCCGAAACTACAGACCCATCTATTTCTTGAACACAGACTACAAAATCCTGGCTAAAACCTTAGCCAACAGGCTTACACCAATCCTCCCCCATGTTATTAACACAAATCAGACGGGTTTCGTCCAAGGTCGCAATATCAAACACACACTATCAACCATCCTTGATCTCCAACACTGGTCTACCGCAACGAAATCCAACCTCACCTTCCTCCTTGCGGATTTTGAGAAAGCATATGACATCCTACTGAGACCGCACCTCTACAGAACAATGGAAGACATGGGTTTCCCTGAAGTATACACTCACTGGATTCAAGCCACTCTAAACCACACTAGAACCAGTTTCCTCCTCAATGGCCACCTCTCCCCACAAGTAAGAACTGAAACAGGAGTCCGCCAAGGCTGCTCTATTGCACCATTACTCTTCATCATCGCGATGGAACCACTGAATCAATACTTTGCAAACTGCATTGACAAACATATACCAGACTTTGAACAATGTCCATCCTTTGGTGCATATGCGGATGACACGACCGTGATGATAAAAGACCGCCAGAACCTGGACAAAGCAGAACAAATCCTAGACATCAGCAAAGACTTAACTGGACTCAAAGCAAATGCAGGAAAAACTCTACTTTTTCCAGCAAGCCCTCACACAAAAGCACCACCCTCCACTATCTACTCGGAATCGACTGACCCACAATGGATCCTGGGTATAAACCTAGATCACGATGTCTACAACGACTCGATGTGGCGCAAAGTCACCCAAAAAATCAAAGAAGCTGCCATTCGCTGGCGCAATTTTCACTTCAGTCTACCTATGAAACTAGTCATCATCCGGACATACCTTATCCCAAAAGTTCTTTTCCATTTGGGTATATCACCCCCTCATCTGATATCCTCATACAAATCCAAACAATCATACTCAACTTTCTATCAGCATCAAAACAAGACGGAAAACTTTGCTTTATCAACAAAAATGTCGCTATCAATCACCCAGACAACGGTGGCCTCGGAGTTCTATGGCCCACGGTTCTTGTACAAGCACAAAGTGCCCAACGAGCTTACGACTACCTAATGCCAGAACACCACACTTGGAAATGGGTGGCAAGCAACTCTAAGTGTTTCTTCAAGAAAGGTCATTTCTTCCTATCTCACCCTGACATCCTAAAGTTCAAAAACCATCTATGCTCAAGATGGACAGACATGCTCAAACATTTTCTAGAGTCTAAGCCAGAAATCAAACCCCCAGTGTTACTTCGTCAAGAACTTCTAGAGGAATATGTAGCATTCAACCGTTTCCTCCTCAAACCAAATGGCAAGCCTTTTGGCCTAGACAAGCGTGAGCATCACGCATCACCTACTGGAGAACGAAGTACAACTAAAACACGTATTCCACGAAATTTTCAATAACGAATCCTTCACACAAATAGCTCTCTCTAAATGTAGAACCACAGCACAGAACGTAAACGTAATAAAAAGGGTGGTCAAACAAATCCCCCCCCAGTGGCTAGACAACATCCTCGGCAAAAAGGAAGACAACTCAACACATCATGCCTTCTGGTGCATGACATCTTACACTACCACGCTACCCGAATTAATCTACAAACTCCAACCCCAAGATGATGGTTATCTGGCAATAGCGTACTCAGTCAGCCCTACCCTCAACATCGAACCAACAACTCTACCCACCACACCCATCCATGATCTCAGCATCTGGACACCAGTACACACACAAGACAACACATTCATTGGATGTTGCAACAATACAACCATTCCGTCGTGGAGACTGTCACCTCGAGGAAACCCAAACTGTCTGAAATTTACAACATACTAATTCAAAGTCATCTTAAAGAGGTCACATATCACGACAAATGGGTAGAAGAAGGTGCACCGACCCTCCCAAAAACTACCCTTAAAACTATCCTCCACATCCCAACTATCACCACGAAACAAAAGGACACTACTGCTAAAATCCTCCTGCGAAGCATTCAAGTAAGAATCCGCATGCGGTCTTTCCTACCACCCTTTGAAGTTCTGTGCCCTCTATGTTCCCTCATCAAAGAATCAATCACACGCGAACAATGCCCAAAAATCTGCCAAATCTCGCTCAAACTTCAAGAGAGTTTTTCGCTCACCTGTGAATGCACTTCAGACACCAATTTCATCTTTCATGATCATCATCCACTTTTTCACTGGTGGCAGACACTTCAAGCAATAACGTTCCGAGAAATATGGACATACCGATGCCAAATCTCGCTCAAGGAGGAAAAGGGCCTCAGAAATCCAACCACTCTACTAGCAAACTGAATCACCAAATTGTTTGAAGAACAACTAAACCTACACCTACTACAATTACACCACAACAAAGACAAAAAGGCCACTGACATTATGCTACACCAACTCACTCAAAAACCAAACATCTGTAATGTTGACAAGAAATTAAACCCTCCTTATCTAGCAATTCACCCAACGCTGAGAAAAATCTGGTACAACAAATCTAACATTTCGGGGGGACGGGTACTTCAGGACTCAGTGTAAAAACTAGTTCTGATCCCCCAAGCCATAGGGTTACGACCCGTGGCAAAGGTACCCTTAGGGGTGAGGTTGGTGGGTGTGACTCCCACATAACCCACGAAGGATTTTTCTTCCATCGTGGGTACCTAAACTGGTGTGCTCTGTCACATAAGGCACAGTGTTTTGACTGAAAGCTTTCGCCAGAGTGGTTCTCCCAGAACCTCAAGGGTGCAGCATAGGTTCCCTCACCTCTAAGGCTGTCTAAGCCACACCAAAAAAAAAAAGTTGATGACCGACGGAAAGAAGCGCAGAGGCACCCCTCCTACGTTCCAATCCGTCCACGCCATCTTTCCACCCCGCCCCCCTGGTACTAGCCTGTCCGCCACTCCAAACCCGCTTGCGAGTCTTGTCAGCCACGCACCCCGCCACTTTGCGCCGTCCGATGGTAGATGCTAGATGCCCGCCGTCAACTATTGACAGGTGGCAGCCGCCAGAAGATGGACGGGCGTCTGTTAGCGGCCGGCAGGAAGCAGTCTTTGCCTGCAGCCGATGATGGTTGGACGGCGGTCTCAGCGGATGCCTGGAACGAATCCATCCCCCCCCCCTCCCCCCCCCCCTCCCGCCTCCTGCCGGCCAGGCGCCTGTTAGAGGTCAGCCGGATCGGCCTGGATCGAGGTCGCGATCCGGGTCGTTCCGCTCGACCTGATCGATCGCGATCCAGTAGTGCTCGATCGAAGATCGACGTCAACACTGCTATACATACGTACATGTATGTATCATTTTCTCTGGTAGAATGAGCCAGCTTTGCCATGCTCCTGGCACCCCGGCCCACCATATGGGTGCATTGGGAGTTTTCTAGAATCTGGGCCTGAATTATGACCACTGACCTCAAAGTACTCCACTTGTACCATTTAGCTAGGCATTGCCTATTCCAACCCTATGAATTGGAGTACTCCTAGGCATGCACATTGTAACAATCAAGAGCTGGATGATTAGCAGCAGATACTTCTAGCCTTCCAGTGTTAGCCCCTCATCAGCACTCACAGATTAATGAGATCAAACATGTCACCATTGAAAGCTGGAATGCTGCCAGTTAGCTGATTTCCGTCCAACACCCTGCAGCTCAAGTAGTGTCCACAAGCAACACATTGATTATCCAAGAAAATAACCTATGCCACAGCTGCCCAGGCTCAGAAGATCCAGACCAACGTATCCTTTGAGTGCCAATACACTTTCGATCATGTATAGCCCCATGAAAGTTCATCCTGGAACCCACGAGTCCTGATAGATTGCCAATCATGCATCATGTGGAAAGCCAACAAACATCTCACACCTTTGAATATTCACTGTACGGGACACTGGGATGCACATGCTTGTACTTCCAGGAGGGATGTGATCATGTAAGCAATTGTTTTATTAGCTCGGCATTTTAGAGGCGCGAGAGAATCTTTTTTTTTAGAGAAACTGTGATTCATACAAATGGAGAACATCCAAGCCACCCCAGACCGGCACAGACTATGGGGTATAAAAGTGACGCCGCCACCAACGGCACATGAACGGTGGGATTGTGAAAGAAATAAGAAATGTGAGGTAGGTACCGGCAAAGACCGGTTCAACAGAACACAGAGCAGACAGCCCAAGAGCAAGAGGGAGCCCCACACCATGCAACAGCGGAAGATCCTCTCCCGCCGGGCGGTCATCCGCCACCGCACAACGCACGACACTGTAGAAACGGATAGCAACACACTAACTACGCACGCCAGCGATGGAAACCCGCTGTGCCACAACAGCCACAGCACGCTGGACCCACCTCGAAAACCTCCACAGAGCACCGCCGTGGCCCACGTGCCAGGCAGATCTTGGCGAGGCGGGCCAAGAAAGACCAGAAGTGCTCACCCATGCCGCCCAAGGTCTTCCATGCAAGAGGGTGCATGTGGCGCCCCGGCCAAGCCGGCGGATGATACCGCTCCATCTTGGCTCTCTCTGCTGCCTCAATCGCCACCCATGGCCCAGAGGCCCTGTCCCCCTGGGGATCTACCATGCTCACGTCAAGAACCCAAGTCACGCCCGACTCAGGGTCAGCCAGCGTCAGGTCCGGTCGTGGCTCACCCCGCACACCCTCTGCCTGGCGGGGCACGCCACCGCTCTCCACTGTAAAGGACATACGTTGCTCACGGAAGATGTCAGCGAGCTCGTCCCTAATGGCATTATGGACACACTCGATGGCTCCATCAATCCGCTGTCTCCTGATCACTGCGCC
The DNA here is from genome assembly GCA_023375785.1 of Penium margaritaceum. NCBI lineage: Eukaryota > Viridiplantae > Streptophyta > Zygnematophyceae > Desmidiales > Peniaceae > Penium > Penium margaritaceum. The sequence goes on along the minus strand of SZWC01001729.1, from coordinate 136,896 downwards.
CCGGGTCTAGACAACCAAGGCCCACCTGCTCCAGATGGGGTGTGGGAAGGCCCAGCCGCAGCTGGGCATGGAGTCAAAAGTCTGCCGGGGCCAGGTACGTCCGATCCTGTCGGCCAGGTGGAGTCGACTGCAACCAGAGGGCACTGCCCCTCGTCGTCGTCCCACAGTTACGATGGTGGGCATGGCGCTCGCAGCCACGCCGGTGGGCGCATGCCTCCTGGCCCCTCTATGCACACCCACAACGTCTCTGCGCCAGATGACCGCAGGCTGCAATCCACCCCTCCCGCCAAAACGCATACCATAGCCTGTACATCCGCTGGTACAGGCCAGCCGTGACGCCCTACTGCAGCACCTCCAGATTAGGCAGAGCCTCAAACATCGGCCTGGGCAGCTCCTCCTCCACCAGGTCCCATCCCGGTGCCAAGTGCTGCAGCACCTTGTCCGCTGGGAGGAAGGGGGTGCACTCGCTGGTGAGAGCCAGCAGCAGGCTCCCTGTCGAGCAAGCGTACGCCAAAGGTGCCCGGTCTCTCGCCCCCAACAGGCCCGCCCCACGGATGGCGAATGGCATCTGCAGTTGCCATCGAGCAAAACGCTACAGCTCAAAGGCCACCGTCTCCTCCCGAACCTGCGCAATCTTCAAGAGGTGTAGTACTGCCTCCCAAATGGCCTGATCGAAGCGGTGAAGAATATCTAACCAATCCTCCTCACGCGAGAGTGCCCGGACGCAAAAGTCCACCCGGGGAACGATACACAATAAGAGCAGAGTCATAGCCGCCTGCACCTCCTCCATCGGACTCACCTGCGGGAGACCCCACAGCTGATCCAGGAGCCATCCCTCTGCCCATGCTGCCTGAAAGGCTGCCAAGCCCAACGGACATCCCAGCAGAACCACCCCATCCTGTCGGCAAGGAAGCCCGGAGAGCACCTGAGGAACCTCCTCATCCGAACGCCGCAGTAGGAGGCACTTCCGTGGCTGGATGTGTAGTCCACGGAGTGCTACTACCGCAACCATGGAGGAAAAGGCTACCGCCAGGGGCTGTGGTGGGGCGGTCACTGTCGCATCGTCATGGTAGGCTCCCACATGGCCTCGACGCTCCCCCCGAGCAAAGGTCAGCACCTCGGACCCCGCCTCAAGCACTGGAGCAAGAGCTAGGTCAAACAACGTTGGGCCTAGGGGCGCAAGGTCAGGCTAAAGAGCCCAAGAGTAGCAGCGCTGAAGGAGATGGCCTACCCGGCGGCGGGCCTTGCCATAGAGGCGCGCCAACACCGATGGAGCCTGTACCATCCTCTCCCATCTGCCCCCCTCCAGTTGTACCGCACCCTCAGTCGCTCCCATGAGAAGCCCTCTAGGGCCTCCCATGCTGTGATGATGTCTGGTGCAATAAGGCCTAGAGACGTCTCCCAGGGCGGCAGGGGGCCCTCCACTCCCTGTAGCACTAGCTCCTGCGTCTCCAGGAGAGCCTCCCCTCTGAGTGTCACTACCACCTCTGGGACCCCCTGACACTATCGACGGCCTGCCACTGGTAGAAACTGGCCCATCTTCGAGAGGAAGTCTGCAACATTGTTGGATTCTCAAACCAACCAGTGCCAGTGAATCACGCCAAGGCCCTGGACAGCGGCACGTGTGGCATTGCGCCGACGCCGGAGACGCTCTAGCGTGACCCTGGCCGTGCCCTACATCTGGGTGACGACTAGCCGAGAATCCCCCACGACTACCAGACCCTGGAGATGCCGTTCATGAGCCAAGGCCAAGGCTGCTGTCAAGGCAGCGTATTTCGCGTCGTTGTTAGTCGCTTTCCCTTCTAGCCGGAGCCAGGTGGAGGAGTGAGGGACGCCGTGTGGGTCAAAGAGCACCGCCCCCGCACCCCCCACCTGCTCTCCAGATACCTCCGCTGCCCTATCAAAGAAGAGCTAGTGGAAATTGGGGGGGGGGAGTAGGGGGAGGAGGACCAAGGAGCAGGGGAATATGAGGGATTGGGCATAGGGGGAGGACCAAGGGGTGAGGTGACGCGAGTAGAGGGGCTGGGGAGCGCGGGGAGAGGCGAAGCACATCTAGGGCACCATGGTCGGGGACCGTGGCACCTACTGTCACGGCGCCGGTGTCGGGGAGTGACGGTGGGTGCCAACGTGGCCGTACTGCTGAGACACCGACTGTGGGGTAGAAAGAGGAAAGAGAGGACAGAAGGTACGGGGGGAAGAGGTAAGGGGGGGCAGGGAAGTGGCGGGTGGGGGAGGGTAGGGGGAAGGAGGTAGGAGGGAGGAGGGAGGAGGGTAGGGATGCCGGTGGGGTGGGCTACCCACGCCTATCGCTGATGTGCCTACCAACGCTGCCACCGGCGTAACTGGCGAGAGCTCAGGGAGCTGTCACTGTCCCTGCTACTGCCTCTGATGCTGTCCCTGCTGCTGCTCCTGCATGTGCCCCTGCGGCCAAACCTTCTGTTCCCCACGTTGCTGCTCGTGCTGTCGCCCCCGCTGCTGATTCTGTTGTTGCTCTGGCTGCTGCTCCTACTGCTGCTGCCCGTGCCAAGGCAAAGTCGGCAGCTACAGTACGGTCGGCCCTATCTCGGGTAGGCAAGCGGCCCCGGGCCGGCCGCCTGCCCCCTCTCCCCCATGAGAACTGCTCATCCCACCCAGGGGGTGCACCGAGCCTCAATAGCGGATGAAAGCGCCCTGTCCAGCCTGGGGGGGGTCTCCGTAGGGGTTGCTGCCCGGGGCTGGATACTCATAGTAAGGGGCAGCTCCCCATACCGCTGCTGTAGCTGCTGAAGCGGCTGCTGCTGTTGTTGCTGCTGTTGCTGCCACTGCTGCGTCTGCTCTAGCTGACGCTGCCACTGCTGCTGCTGCTGCGCGGCCCGTGGGGGGACCCAGCCTACCTGAGGTGTCTGTTGCTGCATGCGCTGCTGCAAGGGCTGCTGCTGCTGCTGTCCTTGCGATGGAGATGATCCGTGCTGCTGCTGCTGCAGGAGGAATACAGGGTGTTGTTGAAGGCACCGCCAGAGAGGTAACCGATGACTTAACTCCTTCAGGTTGTGGCCAAGACACCCGCCGCTCCTTCTGGCGGAGCCCTGCCCGCCCAATGAGGAGTTGTAGCTTCGCGTGCTGGGCGGCGACTCCGCGCAGCTCCCAACAGACCAGGCTACCCCGACCCCCTGGCCCTCCAGTCGAGGGCGCAGGAGGGAGACGCCGGGCATCTGCGCCATCCGCGCTCACAAGAGGGGAGGCGGAGGGAGTTTACTGCTGTGTGTGGGGCTGTGGCTGCAAAGGCATGTGACATATGAGTGAAGCACTGGCGGGGGAGGAGGGTTGGGGCGGCAGGCTTGGAACGTTGCCTGGAATGGTGCCTTGAACGGTGCCTGGGACACTACCTGAGGGCTGGCCAGGGGCCTCTGCAGCAAAGGCCTCTCTGGGTGTAGATAGCCGGCGCTCAAGGCTAGCCAGGCAGTCGAGCAAAGTCTGCTACTGCTGCTGCTGCTGTCGGAGGAAATTCTGCTGTTGCTCCTCCACACAGCGAACGGCAGAGAGCACCTTCGAAAGAAGGGGTCCGGATGGGGACACCCCAGAGGAGGAGGCACCCCCCGCCCCCTCTGCCTGGGTGCGCCGCAGCGCCGTGTGCAGCTCAAGTAATTGGAGGGTAAGAGTAGAGTATAGCACAGTGCCGAGCGCTGTCGAGGCCTCCTAGACTTTGGCGTGCTGACCAGTCCAGGTTTCCTCCGTCCATGCCTCGAGAAGTGCTGACGAGAAGGCCCCCATAACAGCATTGTGGGTGGAGGCTCACTGTCCACATGCCGCTGCCTCGGCCGCTGCCTGCCAAGCGTTGCCTGCCGTCTACTCGAGAGACTCTAGCACCGTCGACGTCGTCGTACGGAGGGTGGCCAACTCCCCTTCGAGGTGGCGGTGGGCCGCATAAAGCTCCAATCGGAGGACCTCCATGCCCAGAACCTGTGCATTCTCTACAGACTCTACCGCCGTGTATAGTTGACCAAAGGCGCCGGAAAGGTAGTCTGTGAGGTTCTGGGAGAACCTGCCCAAAAAAGACGCCGTCTGGCCCTGTAGGCTCTGCATGTCGCCCACGTTGGAGACCACCGCCATCAACTGGGCATGAGCCTGCTGTAAGACCGTCGAAAGCCTGCCCGAAGGGGAGGCAGGCTCGGCAGGAGCGGCTGCACCGGCGCTCAGCCGTACGCTGGCCGACGGCTTCTGACCTGCCACAGCTGCGGGGGCAAGCAATGCACCCCGGACGCGCAAAAGGTGTGCTGACCATTGGGCGAGTAGCGTGAGCTGCATGTCAACGTCTGGGGGGTCGGCCGGCGTGGAAGCCATAGCAGGGAGTTGCACGCCGTTCGCGCTGGCAAGGAGCTGCTCGCGCGGGG
>SZWC01001729.1:94367-105647 GCA_023375785.1 Penium margaritaceum | reverse complement strand
TCCCCATGCTAGCCGGTCATCCTCTCCCCCACCTTCCGCTTCCTTTTCCCCTGCACCCCTACCCCCTCCCTCCTCGTGCCTTTCCAACTCCCTCTCATTCCTCTCTTACTCTTACCCTCCCCTCTACTCTCCCTCCCATCCCTTGTTCACGTTGGCCTCCAATGGGGCACTGGGTGCTTCCTTGGCCACCTTCTCCTGCCCAACCCCTTCACCTCTCTTACCTCCCTTACCTATTCTTCCACGTTTCCCTCATCCGCCTTTCGCCTTCAACCCCATCAGCACTATCTTTCTTGACTCTTTTCTGTTTTCACTGGTCCCACTACCCTAGCTTGTACTGGAATTCTTCTTCCTCTTATCGTGTGCCTCCCCACCCCCTCTTGTTCAGCCTGAGCCTCATGCCTGCGCCTCTGCCCACATATGATGGCAAGGGCCAGATCCGGAGGCCCTTCACGGTTAAGGGTAAGTAGGGAGGATGGGTCGTGTGAAGCTCTAGTAATGTATGCAGCTAGGAAGCAGTCAAGAACTGCCGTATCAGCGGACCCAGTGGATGTCAACATGTCCGAAGCGTCCCAGAGTGGACACGAGATCGTGTGCAGGGTCTTCATTTGTAAGGTGGTTGAGGTCTTCCCAGAGGGAGCTGAGACTCTCCACTGGGCACAGTCTTTGCCCGCAACCGCTCTCAGTGTGGGGGTTGCGAGGGGGGAGAGGGGGTGAGGGGGCTTGTGTTAGGGCTTGTTGCTTTTCGGAAGAACCCACAGGTCAGCTCAGATGGTGTGCTGCAAGGTCCACGAGGGTGGACAAGGAACTTGCAAGCCAACCTGAGCATGGCTGATGACCGCCTCGTGCAGGTCGATTCAGGCATCGTTTACAATAGCAAGATGCACCAGAGCCCAGCAAAGTTTAGGCCGTCTACTGCAGACGGGCCACCTCCGCCCTCTCAGATGCCGTCCATGCTGCCATCACCATTGAGACGCCCCACATATCAAACTCTGCCTTGAATGTTCAGGCTACATTTATCAAACTTGGCGGGCGAGTTGGAGGCCTAAAGATCCAGACATCCGGGGCCTCTGGCTCGGGGGAGAGAAGCCTCCTTGACCCCCTACAGAAGGTTGCCGGCACCTTCTGTACGAGTGAGGACAGGCTGGCCACGCTCAAAGGAACGAGCTGACATGTGACTACAGGTGGTGGGGCGGCCACACTCCAACAACAGCTGAAGGAGTCAGTAGAGAAAGTGCGACAATGGCTGGAGCACCAGCAGCAGCAGCATCAGCAACAACAAAAAGAGCATTGACAACAGTAGCAGCACCAGGAGCAGCAGCAGCAACAGTCTCCGCAGCACCAGCAGCAGCAAAAGCCTTTGTAGCATGAGCAGCAGAAACAGCAGCAGCAGGCACAGCAGCCACTGCCACAACAGCTACAGCAACTGCCGCTGCACTAACCACAAGAGCGGCTACAACAGCACCTGCAACAGCAGCCACAACAACAGCAGCAGCAGAGATGGGACAAAGTATCCCAGCATCACCAGCGGTTGCTGCAAGAACAGGAGGCGCAGGTTCGACTGCAACAACAATAAGGGCCTTTACAAGGGCGAGAAGGCCAAACACGCCATCCCCGCACGGGACAGGGTTGCGGCCGCGCCTGAAATTGGTGCAAGGAGGAGCTAAGTAATGACTCCTGGAGACGGCAGTGCAGAATCATCACAGGAGGAGTCCATTCCCTGGCAGGATTGTCCCTCGCCAAATGTTACGGAGAAGCTCACCTCCTTGCTCCACCCCAAAAGCTTCTCTTGGTCCACACTCCGTGCAATAGGCTAGGAAGAGACCTTCCGGACTATGCGCTTCCACCCATGCACTCCAGAGGCCCACACCCGGAAACCTCAATGCTCGCCCCCCCCCCCCCCCCCCCGCCCTCCATCCTCTCTCTTTGCTTGGTTTTTGCAAGTCATGGGAATGTCTGTCAAGGGTCACTAACGGGCACTCAAGGGGGTGGTACCGGTCAGTGACCAAAGCAGGTACCTTTGGTGCATGAAAAGTCGCACACATCGGTGCATGAGGGCACTCGGCACTGGCCAGGGCTTGATTCTTGGTCGCTCACACCCCACTGGGACCCGCCGGCGAGGCCCTTCCTAGGCCAGGTCTCCACATGCCGGTTGGTCAGGTACAGGCGGCTTGAGATGCACCTTTGCCTCCTGGATGGCCCAGGTGGCCGACCTTCATCATGCATGGCCATGCCCCAGGATGGGACACTCCCGGTGCCCCCAACCCACAACAATCGGTGCTCCAAGAAGCAGCAGGGAACGGTCGCCGTTCAACCCACAGGTTCTCACATGCGAAGGATCCTTTCCTGGGGAGTGGGATGGAAACACACGTGTTGCAAGGCCGGGCCCCTCAGCAGTGGTCTTTGGCAACGCTGTGTTTTTCAAATGAATGATGGAAACATTGTAGCATGCATGCAACCAGACTGAGGTGAAATTGCCTCCATGCTGATGCATCGGATCAGCTCCAGATTAAGGCAACATTTTAACATGCTTCAGGACTCACAATGAAACGACGTATCCTTCATCATTGCAGATTAGAAAGGTTGTGTTGTCACAGTCCCCGTTCCATCCAGTGGGTGATAGCTGCCAGATCTTCAGAATGCTCTCAAGTATGGTCACTGCATCCGAGAGAGAGAATCACAACGATAGACGGAAAGAAAACTATTTGTCACTCAGACAACCCTGTCATTGCATGTTCATGATGGAAGACATGTTTGGCTTTGGTTTCTGGGGACCTCCATAAGTCAAAGCCACGTCACTTCTTTGGATGTCTTCCAGCGCCTTACAGCACGCTCCCCTTACAGCACCCGAGGAAACTGTCACTATCGCTTACATGGAAAATCAGAAGCCCTCCATGGAAGCTTTAAGATTCTCTGCTGCCTGAACTTGTGATGACAGCATACTGCTGCCAAATCTCTGCCATGGAGAAGTGGTGAGCAAGAAGAGAACGTTCCCACGTGGCCCACTCAGACTAGGCCACCACCACTGCTGGTCCCCTCCCTCTCTGGACGCACCAACCCATTAACCAACAGAAAAAACAAACTTCTCCAATGCCTGGGTGTGCAACGCCTAACCCTGTTTCAGGTCCAAATCAACCCGGTACTTCTTTTCCTTTGATGCCTTGTAACAGCAGAGCCTTCCCCTTGTCCCTTGAGTGTGAACCTTCAACTTCCACTGTGGTCTCATCCACCACCCACACAGGGCACCCTGAGAAAAATCCCAAAGCACAAGATCAGGTAATATCTCCTCTGGTTGCTCCAGAAATTCCAGCAGCTACACCTATACTTGATCACGGTTGAGGGTGCCACCATGCACACTGTCACTCCCATTCCCTAAGATGTGGTCAACGACCTCAGGGGAAGCTACTGAGCATGTTTTTATGTCGGACGACGAGTTTCGCGCGGTCGGGCGCTGGTGCTGATCATGCCAGTTGCAGCTGTCTGCGATTTGTCTGGTAATGACAAGAGCACTGGAAACACTGCCAACTGGAGTGGAGAATTGCTGCTTGCCACTGCTTTCCCTCTGCTGCTGCTCCCTGGTTAGAAAGTATGTTCCTGTTATCGCCCATCATAGTCCATTAATGGCACAGCTAGCGTTCAGATTTTCAGGAACAAAAGAAAACAAAAAACAAAAAAAGTGCCAATTCTTGTTCATGCGTTGGCCAGGGCTATGAGAATCCCCCTTGCCCGCTGAGCAGAGATATTCTTTTTTTTTTTTTTGTTGTTGGGAGGCAAATCTTGGTTAATAAGAAGGAACATGCAAATGCCGCCCCTGACCGGCACATCATCGGGGTATGAAAGCATGCAAAAGCCGCCACCCACGGCACAAGAAGGAGGAGAGGAAAAGCAAGGAAACAAGCGTCAATGACTGAGGAGACTCTCCTCGCCGTCCAACGGCACAGTGTAGCAGAGGTCAGACAGCATAATAGGGCGAAGGGGCCACGGTCGCGGCAACTCAACAGGCGTGACACTGCCCAGCGCCGGGTCCAGTCCACAACGCCACAAGCCGAAGTCACAGAGCACATGACACTGCTGCCGAATCCCAGCAACGGAGAGACGCTGCGAGAACAAGGACACCGCCCGCGCCGACCACCCCGGCTGGTCCGCCTCACTGCGCCTGCCCCGACCCCTCTCGAGGCACAACGCCGCCAAACGACGAATGAAACGCCAACAATCCGGGCCAAGGCCGCCGAAGGTCTCCCAAGCCACCGTGCGCAGCCGGTATCCTAGCAGCTGCGCAAGGGCGGCCCTGTAGTGCTTCTCCTTCACGGCCTCCGCCGCCGGAAGAGCCTGCCCCTCCTCCCTAACCTTGTCCGACGGGGCGTCCACCGTGGTGACGTCCACCACCCATGCCGTGCCCTGGGCCGAGTCGAACACAAGGACATCCGGCCGTAACCCCCCCGGCAACAAGCCTTCCACCATCGCACGGAGGGAATGCTCTCAGCAAATCTCCGCCAACTCGTCCCGGATGGCATGGTGGATGCAAATAATCGGCCCAGACCCCGCACAGCGCGTGACATCCGCTGAAAAGAGTGTCCCTGTATGCTATCATACAATAAAAGTGTTCACAGTTTCTCTGTGTTTTATTTCTTCCCCGTGTTTACACCTCCAACACCAAACACAAATGCACAGTACTCTTCTTGTACTGTGAACCTTTGCTTCGTCTTCTTTCGAAGTGTACCCTGTTGCACATTACACTCATTGTAACGAGGTACTTTGATGATACCGTACCTACGGCTATGACATTACCATTATTGAAAGTACTGTACCGCAGTGGGGAGTACGGGGGCACCAGCAAACCATTGGACTAAGTACCATGGTACATGGATAATGCGGTATTGCAGCCCTGCACCCAACATCTTTCTGTCATCCTCTGCCGTTTTCATCCGGAGCACCTTCTTCCAGCTCCAATCACTACTGTCAGTTCCTGAATGAGGAACATTTTCAACCAAATACAAAGCCAGAGAGAATTAGGCCACAGTCTTTCCATGGCAGCATGTATTTCTGTGTCCAGAATCAGACGGTCACCCAAAACCCCTGAAGAAAACCAAGAAAAAGCACAAAATAAAAAAAATGAAAAAAACTCAAAAATGAACACCAATTTGCAGAGCCTGCATGATGATTTGCCACTTGTTTGTGCTACAGCACCATAAGTGAGCCTCGGCATTTGAGAGCACTCTCGCTCTCGAATGAAAGGCACGTTTGTAATATCTTTAGCAATTTATTCGTCGCACATGACTGAGAGAGAGGTTGCCGTGGCCGAAGATGCATGGGCCGTAGGTGACTGAATATTCGCACAAATTCAGGCAACAGTTACGTGCGTGCCTCGACGTCGAGAGCAGATATACTCTCGTTTGCCAAGGCTTCACCATAAGCCTTGCTGGTTCCAGTATTCCTCTCTCTACGCTCAGTGAGAGAAAGCGTAAAGGTAATGATACAAACAAATGACACATTGGACGTGAGAAGCTGCTGACTTCCATTTCATCAACCAGCAGGCCTCACCTTCAGATGGATGAACTGGCACTCCTTCAACCTTGGGCAGGGTGCTGCTGTACAATGTCCAGACGAGTAGCAGAAGCAACAACTTGACACTGTACGGGCCAAGTCTTCCTGGTTTTTGTCCTCCGCCGTGGTTGTCCATCTTGGGCATGGGGTTCAGTTCACCGCAACAGCTCCAAGCAGCTGGTGCGTTGAAGTCAGAGCTCCAGGTCATTAATGTTTTCCTGCGGGTCACAAAGGAGTGGATCTGTATCAGCATCACAGAATATTGTGCAAGGTTCTCTGACTAGCTTGTCTACAGGAGACCTGTTCAATTTTGTCCTCTAACAGGAAAACATTGAACACCAGCAGGCCATAGCTACTCTAACAGGATGGAAAACTCCTTCTAGAACCTTGAATGTCTTTCAAGGCAGAACTTCATTCCTGTACATTCTTGGTGTGCGTTTACTCTACGGGTCACGAAAAGGACAGGACAAGGGTAAAGACTATGGATAGGAAAGAAGCAAGGGACAGGGCGAAGATCATTTATTGGAAGGCAAGAGGATGAGGACTAGAGCGAAGGCAGGGCAGGTTTCAGGGTGAGTGCCCCAAAAACTGTGAATGCAAGGGTGATGTCAACGGCGAAAAGGAGTCTCTTACCTAGGCTGAGGGGAGTGGAAAGGGAAAAGGCGAGGACAAGGGCAAGGGAGAGAAAAGGTAAGGAAAGGTGACAATAGGAGGACAAGGATGACAGTGAGGACAATATGGACAACGTGGATAAGGAAAAGGAAGAGCATCTTGTTTAAACATGGTGACAAGGATGAAGGCAAGGATGGGGACAAAGACGACGTGGAAGACAAAGAAGAGGAAAAGGGAAAATGTGGGCAACAACAAGGATGAGGGCCACAATTAGCACCAGGGATGGTAGCGGTACTACCGGTGCCGCGGTTTAACCAGTGCTAGTTTGGCAGTACCGGTATGGTATCGTTACTCACCTTGACGGGTCCCCCCTCTTCTCTACCGCGCTATCGTACCATGGTCCTTTCAAACTCAAGGCCAGAAAGGTACGGCTGTACCGGTGATTTCTGTTTTGTAGCCTGTTTTGTATTGTGGAAGTTGATTTCAGAGTTACTCCCACTATGAGTTTCGGGGTAGTCAATGTTCACTGTCTCAAAAGTCGTTCTACAATCAATGGTATACTTTGCACCTTGGCTGGTTGAAGCACCGGGGTAGGCTACTCATTATGCTGGTAGCGAGGTACAGGCACGAGTACCAGTTGTTAAGCCTGTCCGTTCAATAGCGCTCTCACGAGAGAGCTCGGTTTCGTTTCGCGCGACTCGAGGTCGATTGCCGGTGACGAGCTGTAGGTCTCTGAGGACGAGCGATTGTCTCGAACTCGCCCTTTACACGTGAAAAAGAAAAGTGTTTGACTCTTTGATGTGGTGAACTTGTCCTGATGTGGTTGCGAAGATGTATTTCTTATTATCCATCCAATAGCGTGTGAGTGGAGCATGGAAAGTCCTCACAAACCAGCGGAAGACAGAAAATATTGTTAAGAAGGTTTGATTGCCCACTGAGGATTTACAACAAAAGTTTTTTGGTGTGAGCGGGGGTGGTGGAAGCGAGCGAGAAGTGTCGCAAAGGTCGATGCCCGTTGAGCCCTTACCTCGTGCGTAGATCTGACGGCTCTCCGGATTTCTTCGGACATCCAGTGTTTCATCTAACACCGTTGAAAAGCAAGGCAGCTGGAGCGGGTTACCAAAATGCAACGTATCGAAAAATGTTTTCCTATTCGCACCTCTAGTGTGTGTACAGGCGGGCTCATTTCCCATCTGGAGAGCGGTCGTACTGACGTCCGAGTGCATTCTGGCAGGGCCCTCAAACCCGTCTTGCCTTCTGTATTCTGTTGCGCACCGTCGATCATGCAGATCTACGGCATATGGCCATCCGACATCGCTGGATTGTTGGGATGTTCCCAGATTGCAGTCAACACTCTGGTTGTGCGATACTCGCTCGTCGAACCGCCACAGCAGGCCGCATCTACTGCATCCGTGATTCGGGCCCCCCGACTTCTCCGGGCGTTTTTAATCGTGTAGCTCATTTTGATTCCCATGCATTGCCGTCAGCCATCAGTCGATCCCCGTGCCTCCTCAACCATAGCCATCCCTTGGTGAGTCAGCAACCACCCCCTCGTTGCCGCCACTGTGACTCAGCTCAGTCTGCCGGTTCCTCATCTCCAGTCCATCGCAACCAGTACATGCATCGATCTTCCTAGAACCTGGCATATCGCATTCCACATCGGTCTTACTTGTGGTCCTACGACTAACGTGAATATCGGCGCATGCAGGTCCGTGCAATCTGCCATCATGGCAAACGCTCAGTGGGTGGCCCGCTTCAACCGGCAGGCGGACAATCCACCTCCTCCAGCCACGTGTGCTCATGCTGTCACACCTGCTCTACCGCAAAATGTCCGCGCCTACTGCTGGAACTACTTCTACCGCAAGGACGGCGACCCGCTGCAGGCGACCTGACGGCGGTGCAAAATGCATCCGTCAACAGGTCCGTTTCCGTCCGCGATGGCAACACTTCGAGCATGTGGTCCCATCTTGCGGCTGCTCATGGTCGTGTGGCTCCAGATCTTCAATTCCGATGCAGGCACTCAAACTCTCCGCCAATTGTTGGCGGACACTGCCGCTGGCGAGAATCTGCGTTCTACCATCGGATTGGTCTGCCTCGCTTGGAAACCGTCCTACTTCAGATCGTGCATCTTGAAGTTCTTTGTGGAGAAGGAAATCCTGTTTGCGGCGATATCATCAGAGAACCTGCAGGCGGCTTACAAGCATGCAAACCCCCTGGCGCAGTTTACCTCCCGCCAGACTCTGGCGCGCGACGTCCACGCAGCTTATCCCCGGTTTCGAGCTTGTTTACGACATTCTACATGACTGCAAGGGCTGTCTGTCCTTTGGGATGGATGGCTGGACTTCGACGGCCAACGACAGCTACATCGCCATAACTGCACACGGCATCAACCAATACCACCTCGGCAACGTCCTCGTGGGCTTGGAGCCCCTGTCTGGCACCCATAACGCCCCACCACTATTCCGCTGCTTCCGCAACGTCGTCACTTCATGGGGCCTTTGGGACCGTGTTTACGCCATCACCATGGACAACGCATCCGTGAACGGTTCCATGGCTTAAAACTGGCTGGAGGTTCACTGTCCGGGGTTCGTGGATGACTGGTTCGTCCGCTGCTTTGACCAGGTCCTCAACCTGGCTTTCGGCGACATCCTCCAAGTTCCAGCCGATGATCACATCATGCAGATGGTCCGACGGCTGGCAAATTTCATGAGCCGCAGTCCGCAACAGGAGGCCTCACATGAGGCACTTTTTTCTCTCGCCAAGCACGGGACCCCCTACCGCAAGCTCAAATCCACTCCCGGACGAGGTGGAACTCCACCGTCGCCATGCTCCAGGTGGCACATGAGCAGCGGGAGCCACTGGAGGCCTGGCTATCGTCAGTGAACGCTGATGACATGCGGCTGTCCGGCGGACAGTGGATCACCATTCGCTGCATCGCCGAAGTTTTGGAGCCATTCAAGAACATGACCGACGACATGTCCGTCGAGTCATTGCCGAAAATCGGGCTTGCAGTGCCGTTCTTCAACGAGCTCCTTGACTGCCTTCAAAGCAACGCGGCTGCATCCAGGCAGGCTATGGCGGCACGCCCTGCGGGAGACGTGATCGACGAGCTGCACGAGGTGCAAGGAGCCCTCGCCACTGCCCTGGAGAAGGCAGCAGGACACGTGGGCGAGTACTACGCCCTGTCTGGTGGCATTCAGTACCTGGGGACTTTTTTGTATCCCGGGTTTAACAAGGCGTATTGTGAGGACACTTATCGCGGCGATTCGAGCGACGTCCACCCCGAGCATGTCATGTGCGCCATCATAAAGCAACTGCAGCCGTATGAAGACGCCTACATGGAGGCACGCGAGCAACGCATGGCACGGGACGCCGCCATTGAAGCAATGGCGGACTCCGTCCCACCTGCATCCACCGTGGCTGCAGCAGTTATTGACGAGATGCTGGGGGTGGGTACTGCTATAAGTAATTCCGTTGCCCCTACTGCCGCTGCTCCTGCGCCTGCTGCCACTGCTGCTGCTGCTGCTGCTGCGCCTGCTACACCCGCCTAGCTTGCGTCTGGTTCACCGCCTCTTGCGTCGCCTGCTGTCCCTTCCGTTGTCGCGCCTGCTGCACCCACAACTTCGTCCCCGCCTGCAGCATCCATTGAGAACTGCATGCAGCCGGTGCGGGTGTCATCCTGCATCCGAGCGCTCAAAGTAGCAGCTGCTGCCCTGCGCGCAGCAGAAGCAGCAGAGGCAGCAGAAGAAGCAGCCGCCGGCCTTTCGTCCTCCACGCCTGGCAGCTCCGGGCTTGGTGCGTCCTCCACATCCGGGCTGTCCCTGTCCGCCATGCGGGCCTCATCTAACGGGACGGACGAGCTGCGGATTGTCCGTAGCGCACCTCTCCGCCTAGCAGGCTACAAGCACAGACGCCACGGGCAAGGCTTCGCGACGAGCTCCGCAACAGCCCACCCACTCGACCGTGAGATCTCCAGCTGTGTCCGCGTTGCCCGTCTTGACGATTCCACAAACCCTATGGCTTTCTGGTTCGCCGATCACAAGCAGTTGCCCATCCTGTATGCTGCAGCTATGGACGTGTTGGCCGTGCCCGCCACATCGTCCACCTGTGAGTGTACCTTCTCCCGCGCACGCTACACTACCCTGGACAGCCGCTAGTCCATGAGCGAGGAGACCACGTCTCACATTCAGCTCCTCAAAAACTGACTGTCACTGCCACAACTGCAGGATGTAGTGCTTTAAGTGTGGCCGTCACCAATGTTGATGGCAAAGACATACATGTGACAGTTGATGACGTATTCTTGTATCCTGTTCCCACGTCATAATGAATCTCTGTCTTTGCGTGTGCCCGGTTCAAGCTCCAAACTGCATTGTAACATTCCTTCAAAACAAAGTCTAAATCTGCATTCCCAATCAAGTCCAGACCTCTGCTTGAACAGCAACATTCCATGTGTTGGGGCACAGTAATTTCACAATGCAGCACTTAAGCAACTTACTCGATGCTTCTTGCACAAAAATAGGCAGAGCTAAAAGAAGATTCTTGTCTATCTTTCAGAGTCTCAATTGTGTCCACTGACGTCATGAAACGATAGTAGACGTCGCTATTCAACCCTAGTGCGAGATGTAGACTCTCACAGCAATAACGAGAACAACTTCTTGAGGCGCTGGTTGCCGAGCGATGCCGCCCCTCGCCTGCACCAGAGCAAGATCCTCGGATGGACAGCCTTACCGGTTGTACCATGGTCCTCAAGTACCACAGTACTTTGGTATTGCGGTACCCAATATCTTTTGCCAACCTCATCAAACGGCGGCAAAGAGAAGAACAATGATGAGACCATGAACGGTAATGCAAGCCTTCAGCCCCCTCACTCTTCTGTTCCGACAACAGGAAGAGGATTACGACAAGGAGGGCAAGGAAGAGGAGGACGATGAGGACGAGGACGAGGATGAGGACTAGGACGCGGACGCGGACGAGGATGAGGACGAGGACGAGGACAAGGATGAGGAAAAGGAGGACGAGGACGAGGAGGACGAGGACGAGGACGAGTGCAAGGACGAGGACGAGGACGAGGACAGGGACTAAGAGGAGGAAGAGGAGGAGGAGGAGGAGGAGGAGGAGGAGGGGGAG
>SZWC01001729.1:72094-94276 GCA_023375785.1 Penium margaritaceum | reverse complement strand
AGGAGGAGGAGGAGGAGGAGGAGGAGGAGGAGGAGGAAGAGGAGGAGGAGGAGGAGGCGGAGGATAATGAGGAGGAGGAGGATAGGGAGGAGGAGGATGGGGACGAGGAGGGTTAGAAGGAGGTTTCAGTGAAGTCTTCGGCTAAGCACCTGACCTGACGCTGCATGCGAAGGACACGATTGCGAGGGAGGGATATAGTCCTACGATGGGGTGCGTAGCCTTCGTCTATCCTCGTCCTCTGGAAGAAAAGCACGCGACGACCTCCCTCGGATGTTGATACTGGCTGCAAGGGACCAGCAACACCGACACCGGAGTTGTTTGGAGACCGATGCTCACCTACTCTGCTGTGAGTGACAGACAGTCCTTCCACCTTTGAGTGTGCAACCGCAAGCAACAGCTAGCAGGCATTGCCATGACACAGTCCTGGTATCTTCGGCCTGGCTGAACCATCAATGGGCACATGCGCCACCATGTGTAAATAACGGCTCACAATGCTTTGCCGGCAGGAATCCTTTGATCGAAGGGTGAAGAAGCGAGGTCGGTGGATTCGAATGCGTCGAATTTCGGCATGTTGACCCTGCCTCGTTATCGGTGGCAAACCGCATTGTTATAGAGACTTGGGTCGTGTTCGGATGCCACATAGTTGCATCTCTCAACACTGCGCACGCCAGAAGCCCGTGAATGCAAGTCTTTGACACTGGTTACCGCAATGATGTATCGGCAAAGTTACGATTCACCCCTTTTTCCACCCGGTTCACCCTCAGGGGCGATTCATCGTTGTAAGTAGCCTCGATTCCCATTTTTGGATATCTGGACACCCTGCTTTCAATATATAGGTTACCGGAAACCATTCATTGTGTTGCTGGAACTCCATCTGCCCACAAGGGTATGTCGGAATGGTTGCATCGTGCATTTCTGTCTTTTATGTTTTCTTACTCTATTCTTAAATTTCATTTTTCACTTTTTTTACATGACCTCTCGTCGAACTGATGGTTTTATGTATCGAATGCAATAAGACCCTCGAACGAGCATTGTTATTTTCGGTGTTAAATTCCCTGGGGTACCCGAATTTTGGTGTTAAATTCCCTGGGGTACTCGTACAAACGTCTCGTCAGGTCGCTACGTTACTCACACCCTGTGGTCACCTGTCAGTAAACAAAAAACGACATTGTGATTTCCCTTGTTCATAGACGGTCTGAAGTCCTAAAGTCGTGGATTCTTCACTGCGGTCGTGTTGTTCGGAGATAGGCCACCCAATTCGAGGTCTTGCACCTTCCAAAACAGTGCCAGCTCCTCGTGGCATGCCAAACCGACCATTAGTGAGCCGAGCAAAGTTACGAAATGGCTCAGCGCGGGAGCCATTTTGGAAGCTCCTCTTTGACAAAACGGCTTCAACATCCTTGGCAACGGGTTGTTTTGTTGTGTTGCATCGCTGAAGGTGAATTGTGCAGGTGCCGTACTTTTCCCTTGGCGTAAGCCATCCAAGCCGTGGCAACATTTCCTAAATATTGCACTTGAGCTCCGTCGTAGCCTGTCATAGCCACTCTACCTTTTCTAAATTCTGGGACTTGCTTGTTGTTGGCCATTGTCACAATGCTCTCTGTGCTAGGCTGGAGGTCCTGGAGACAGGACCTGTCAAATGTGATGTGTGATGTGCACCCACAGTGAAGGCACCACATATATAGTGAACAAACGAGATTGTGGCTCTGTGCATCTGAGAGTTGGAACACGGAAGCTGAGAAATTAAACTCCTTCTTGCCTCCATTGTTGCCTGTCTTCACTGAATCCTGAGTCTCCTTCGCCTTATCACCATCCTTCTTCTCTTTCCCTTTGTCTATTGGCTTTTTTCTCGGTAGCCTTTGTACTACTTTGCCAGTGCCTCATCCGCTATCCGCTTTATGTAGTCTATTTTTTTGTGGCTAATCTTCTTGCAATAGTGACATTCGTTTTCAGGTCATGATCCTGCATGTTGGCCACTAGCATTGCGGTCGTTGGCATTTGGACTAGGCCGGGCGGTGACTTGGGAAGATGTTGAGTTCATCATGGGTTGGCTCTTCCATGATAGATGAGCTGCATTGACGTGGGCTGCACTTGCTGCAAAAAACGGTGTATTAGGAAGAAGCCCGGCCCTCTCCTTTGCAAGCTTGCAGTCACAATGCTCTGTGAGCAATGTTTTACACATGTACGCCTCTGTCAACTCTGACTCTTGCTTGAACTTTAGCACATGCCTTACATTCCCCCTGTCTCCTGTTAAGCCACTGAGAGATAAGGTTACAAAGATGGGCTCCAAGATTGGAGCATCCGTTACTGCCAGCTGATTGTGTAGGGAATTTGCTTTGTTGATGTAGTCTTCAATGTTGCTGAAGTTGCTGAGGTTGATGTGCGATAACTCTGTAAGGAGGTGAGACTTGAAGGTAGAACCTCTGGTCATGTATGTCTTGAGTAGATAGAACTAAGCATGATGAGCTGGTTCAGCCGACCCTTCAAATATCATGATTTCTTGTTGGATGCGAGGAGTGAGTTGGCTATCAAGCACCATATACACAGCCTTGGTGAAGTAGTTGAACTCTGCCATCGTTTGTGGTGATGACCCCAATGGTGGCGGCGAGTAGTGTGCGTTGTACAACTCCCACAGGCAATGAATCTGAGCAACCTGTTTTAACTTGTGTGCCCAGTGTGGGAAGTTCTACCCATTGAACTTGTCGACCTTGATCTTGTGCAGTTGTAAGGATGTCGTTGCTGTAGGCGCTGTGGTCTCTAGAAATTAGAATGGGCTTCTTTGTCGTGCAAATGGTTGGAAAGAACAGAATACTCCTGCATGGGTACAGTTGGGAACGGCTGACCTTGAGCCATTCCTACAGCTCCTACAGGTTGAGCCCTGTAGGCTTGCGGCATGGGAGCCGGTTGAGCCTGTTGGTATGATGCCAATGGAGGCACCCCTGGCATCCCTTGAGAACTTACAAAGAACTATTGATGCACACCTCCATTTGCTGCTACTCCATGTTGTATTTGCTGGGAGATAGCTAGTTCGAAGACATGTGGAGGATTTTCTTGAGAGCGATGGGCAGAAGATTCTTGTGGCTGCTATTGCCACTCCATCTAATGTTGCACTTGCTGTTGCAGTTGTTGTTGTCGTTATTGCTGCATCATGTATTCATGCATCTACTGCTGTTGCTATTGAGACTGAGCCAGCTGCTGTTGAAGTTGTGCATTCTGTGTTGCTAACACTGCATGTGACTGTTCCAACTACTGTTTGTGTGATGCTTGAGCCAGATGTGTGAGCTGATCTTGTTGTCAAAGGAGCTCTTTGACTCCAAGCTGCTACCTCAATGCCTCTTGTTCCTGCTCCACAGCTTGACGCGCCAATGCTTCCTACTGTGCCATCCGCTGCGCTTCCTTGGCCAAGCGTTGGGCTTCTGCTGCTTGCCGTTGTGCGTGATCTGCGACATGGCACCCCTGCTCTTGAACCATGGGTAAACCATGCAAAATTAATTGATTATCAAGGGGAAGGAGACCTCCCCCATGATTTTCACGGGGAGGAGGACCCCCCTTGGTTTTCAGGTTCCATGCCACTCATTGGAATCTCTATGGTTTTGCAATGTGCAGGTTGAACTGTAAAGCAACTGTAGCAACCCAACCTGCTACCGCTCACTTGTAGAGATACAGCAGAGATCGTCTTAACCTACTACTATTCTTACTATGTTGCTGCTGCTTTGCTAGCTGAAAGCACGACCTTGCTCTGATACCATGTTGAAATTCTTCATGCCCACAACAAAGGTTGAGTAGGCCTTGCTGACGTGACAGGACCCTGATGTGCTTAGCTAAATATGTACATGCTGTAAAAAACAAAGTGCGAAAGCTTTTGTTTTGTGGGAATTTAAGTGTATTATGAAAATACAAAAGTACATGTAGAGTAGCTATGTACTAGCCTCGCAGTAGCATATGTATGGCAGAAAGCTCTGACTTTGTTCTTGGCCCAAGCTGGGCGCAACGTCTTGCGAGGCGTCCAGCCTTGGATAAGAGTCTTGGCATGTCTTGTAGGTAGACATGCCTTCAGGAAGTCAGGGCCCCTCCTAGCCAAGCTGGTAGTGTTCTCAGTCTTAGTGGATCAACATAGGAGAACTCCAGCAGGTTTTGGAAGCAGGTACAAAGTCAGAAGGCTGATTTTACTGGCGGTAGCTCACACTAAGATGCTCTAGGATGCTAAGATAAGATGTGATGGCTACCAGACCTTCCTTTTATACTGCTGCTCTTGGTTGAGATTAGTCCCCTCTGCTTCATCGTAGGTAGCAGTCTGAACTGTACCACCTGCTACTGTAGTAAAGCGTGGTCCATCATTGGAAGACGCGTTGATGATGTAGTACTTCATCGATGAGGTTGTGTAATGGCTCAGGTGACCTCAGTGCTACCTGTACAAGGCCATATGCATACCTCCTACGGTTGCATCCTCCAACCTGCCTCATCTGAGGCAGTTGTTCAGTCATCCAATGTAGGTGAGAAAACCAAGGTAGTCACTCCTCTCTCGGGCTTCCCTACGTAGCTCTTTACACGCCCAAGGTAAGCACAATGCTTGAGATATTCAACCAGTAGTCAGCTGGCCTGTACAGTGGAAATTTCCTAATAAGAAGCTTTCCGGTAAGTCAAAGACAAATCTGCAACTGCTTGTAAGAACCTTCGAATCAGGAAACGAATGCACCCCATTTTAGCATAAACCTAGCAGAGTTATCGCTTCACTCTAACACATAGTTCCATCTCCATTAAGGAATGCACTAAGCAACTGTATTTCCACCCATATTCCAAATGAAACTGAATGATTGCATGCTATTATCTTGTGTTTATAAAAATGTTTTGAGTTACTTTTAAATGAATGAAATAGATGCCGTGACATCCTTGTTACCCTAAGTTTTCTCAAAATATTGCAATGCCCAAAGTTCTAAAGAATATGCATCTCTGGCATCATTCATCTTGAAAGTAATCCTACTATAAGAGAAAATATGGGCAACATGTCATGTGAATGCTCCTCCTCTCAAACCTGTCCATCCCTTGGTTAAGCGATTCGAAGCTGACAACAAAAAGATTATACGTTTGAGTATCTTTGAGAAAAGGAAAAACTTAATTGCTGATGAAGATTGTTATCAAGAAGAGATCCCTAAGAGACATGAAAGAAGTAAATAAAAACTGGACAAAAACATTAATTAAGCCTTGCATGTTCAATTTGATAGCAACGTCAACCTCCCCATGGACCTCCATGCAAACTTTCTTATGTGAATGTAATTTTGTGTTCTCCCTGCCCTCATCTTCACTACACAAAGCAATTCAGTCAGCCACCTACTCCCGAGGGTTTACAGTTTCAGACGAAGCAGTATGACTCCAAGCTCGCCGACGTCCTGGCCGCTGAGGGCGAGGATGTCATGTCCACGTTGGATGAGGTCTGCGAGAGCTTCGAGGAGATGGGTCTGCATGAGAACCTTCTCCGTGGCATCTACGCTTATGGTTTTGAGAAGCCCTCTGCCATCCAGCAGCGGGGCATCGTGCCGTTCACCAAGGGTCTGGACGTGATTCAGCAGGCGCTGTCTGGCACGGGCAGGACTGCCACCTTCTGCTCTGGCATCCTTCAGCAGATCGGCTACAACTTGCTTGAGTGCCAAGGCTTGGTGCTTGCGCCCACACTTGAGCTGGCACATCAAATTGAGAAGGTCATGCGCGCGCTCGGTGACTACCTGCAGGTGAAGGTGCACGCCTGCATGGGCGGCACCAGCGTGCGTGAGAACCAACGCATCTTGCAGGCTGGTGTGCAAGTGGTGGTGGGCACACCTGGACGTGTGTATGACATGCTTCGCCACCACTCGCTGCGCCCGGAAAGCATCAAGATGTTCATGCTGGATGAGGCTGATGAAATGCTCTCGCGTGGTTTCATGCACCAGATTTACCACATCTTCCAGCTGCTGCCGCCGAAGCGGCAGGTCAGCGTGTTCTCTGCCACGATGCCGCCAGAAGCTCTTGAGATTATGCGCAAGATCATGAACAAGCCCGTGCGCATTCTCGTGAAGTGTGATGAGCTGACCCTGGAGGGTATCAAGCAGTTTTACGTGAATGTGGAGAAGGAGGAGTGGAACCTTGGCACACTGTGCAACTTGTACGAGACGCTGGCCATCACGCAGTCTGTTATCTTCATCAACACGTGGCGCAAGGTGGACTGGCTGACGAACAAGATGTATGCGCGCGACCACACAGTGTCGGCCACACATGGCGACATGGACCAGAACACGCGCGACATCATCATGCGCGCGTTCCGCTCGGATCCTCCCGTGTGCTCATCACTGCAGGCTCGTGGCATTGATGTGCAGCAGGTGTCCCTTGTGATCAACTATGACCTGCCCACGCAGCCTGAGAACTACCTTCACTGCATCGGCCGGTTGGGCCGTTTTGGGCGCAAGGGAGTTTCCATCAACTTCGTGACCCACGATGACGAGCGCATGCTGCAGGACATCCAGCCCTTCTACAACACCGGGATTGAGGAGCTGTCCTCAGACGTGGTCAACCTGCTGTAGAAGCACCCGAAAAGAGGAGTGGAAACATGAGGAGGAAGGGCAACTGAAGGGGGGCGGTGCTGGCTGGTCTAGGCACAGCCACCTTCCCCTGCCCACCACTGTGGGGTGGCATGGTAGGGCGCGCTGAGGGTAGATTTGACACCCAGTGGTCAGGAAGAGGTCACGATGAACTGAACTCGGGACTCGTGCTTGAGTGCCTCTGCTGCCGTACCTGCTGTTGCCGTGGCCACCACTGTTGCTGCTGCTGCTAATGGTGGTGGCCATAGTGGCGGCGGTTGTGTTTCTGATCAGTCAGTAAATGTATGCAAGGTATGTGCACAGCAGTTGGATAGCTCTTGCTTGCTCTTGCACACAAAAAAAAAAAAAGGTCCCATACGCTACAGGCCTCTATTTCCGTGACTTAAACATCCAACACTCGAATAATGACGTGCACGTGTGGCAGAAATCACGATTGCACTAGATTTTTGTTCTCTATGTGAATGACATTCTCCTTATGTTGTCGGACCCATAGCAGTTGGTGAACCTGAAGCGGCAGCTGGGCGGTCCATTTAAAATGACCCAGATGGGTGAGCACCAGTACCACCACATCGTTGCTGTCAAGAGGCACCACAATGCTCGTACGTTGGAGATGGGGCAAGAGAAATAGGTGCAAGATCTGCTCTACCAGTGAAAAATGGAGTGCAACTACATAGGCACACCCATGACTGCAATGTACGAGTTGAGGTCCAAAATGGGGCTGAGCACAAATGAAGGGAAGGAGGAGAGGACAGATGTGGCATACAAGCTCATAGTGGGGAGCATCATGTACGTCATGGTAGCGACACCGCCCAACTTGGCCTTCCTCGAGGACCAAGTAAGCCACTATATTGCTGAACTGGGGCCAGTGCATTAGCAAGCAGTGAAGCAAATTCTCTGCTACCTCAATGCAACAAGGCACTTGCGGCTTGTGTTTAGAGGGAGAGAGCAAAGGAACTCCGTGTTGCATTGGTTGGGTACTCCAGCGCCAACTGGGTTGGTGATGTGGATGACAGAAAACTAATGTTGGAGTACGTGTTTGTGTTTGTCAGTGCAGCAATTTCATGGGCAGGCAGAAATCAAGATTGCATGGCACTGTCCAACACCGACACGGAGTACGTTGCACTTGCAGAAGCAACAGAGACAGCGGAGTGATTGCGGTGCCTGCTAAAGGAGTCCAGGGTCTAGCAAAGGAACCCGGTGATGCTGAATGTGGACGACATGAGTGCCATCATTCATCACCTAGTACCCGGTACTACACAGGAGGACTAAGCACATCAAGATCCGGCATCACTTCAAATGAGACTTTGTGGCAAAGTGAGATGTGGCTATCCTTCATTGTGCCACAAAGTTCATGTTTGCCAGTGCTTTGACCAAGAGACGGCCTAAGAAGAGGCATGATACAAGCTGCATGCAACCCCGTCTGTGCTGTTTGGCCCAAAACACCAACATCAAGGATAAAACATGACAGTTGTGGTGCAAGGATGAGTTCACTGACATTGTGCGCCCCTTGCAAGGGTCATAAATGAAGCAACCAAATGGACCTCCTTGAATAGGGTGAACTTCTCCTAGACTTCAGGGCGAAGTAAGACGCTGCGACGGTTCAAAGTCAAATGACATCATGTTGCCTTGCATGCAAGGCAAGGTGGGCGGCTCCGCCAAGGGTTACTTTGATGACCGCAGTAGGGGCTTCAACGCTCCAATTTGGACGTGCTCAAATGTGTTTGAAAGCTTAGATCACACTCTAGAGGAATTTGATTTAGTTTGACCATGTTAAATGACAAGTTGTGCTTCAAGTCGCTTCTACCAAATGTGACATGTTCTCCCACTCATACATGTGATCCGTGTGCTCCACACGGACAAGTGGTGTCCACTTGCTGCCCCAAACACTGGTAGCATGCATCACTGAAGACTAGGCATTATTAAGGATGCCTCTGCACCTACCTTGATTTTATTCGGGCACCGAATTAACTCGGCCGAATAAAACGGGCGTTTTATTCGGGCCATGTGAGGGGTGAAAATCCCGTTTTCATCTGACCACCCAAAACGGGTGGTCTGGGAGGGGGCGGGGGGGGGGGGGGGGGGGAAAGGGAGGAAAAAAGAGGGGTTGGGGGGAAATCAGTGGGAGGGATTTTTTTGGGGGCACAAAAACAGAGGTAGGCAATCACTCTCTTGCAACATACATACAAAACAATGAACAACCCATTGTCCTCCTCCTTCATGTTTCAGTCACATCACATCACTCATTTTGAACCACACATCCACCCTCCCCCCTTTAATTTTTTTCTGGGGTGGGAGTCGCGAACTGGGAGGCCCAGGTTCGACCCCCCCCCCCCCTGAAAAAAGGGGAAACGCCCGAATAGAAACGCCCGTTTGAAAACGGCCGTTTTTTTCGGGCTCAAGGGCAAAAAAACCCCGTTTTTTTCAGGGTAGCTCTGCACCCACTAGTGTCAACACATTCATCACAAATGCCCATCCGTAGCTCTTTCAGCCTGCGGCTGCATGTCCCTACCAACAGCTGTCACTGCAGCACCACTGCCACTGCTGCCACTGTCCGGCAACGGCTACACCATTGGGCCGCTGCTATTCCATGCAGTGGTGAGGCGCAGCAACAAGCAGTGCAGTACCTGCACAGAACCGACTTGGCTGCCATCTAGTCTTACAGCATGCTCTGCTGAATCACAGTCTTTGTGTGCTGCTCTGATGCCTCCAGCTTGTGCTTCAGCTTGGGCACTGTCAAAGGAATCCTTGGATTGCTTCTTCTCCTTCCTCTTCTTCCTCCTTGTGCCCTCCTCCTTCGACAGAATTGTTCTCCCTCTTGTTGAAAGCTTCTAAGGTAGCCTCCTTCTCTCCTGCTTTCCCTCTCCATGCTGTCCACCCTCAAAGCACCTTGAACAGCATCCAAGTGACTGTTCAGCTCTCCCCTTTCCCACAAGTGCAGAAGCAACAGCCTTGGAAGCAACATTGCCGCCATGCTCACCCTCTCCAGCCCCTGCTTGCATGGAAGCTGGCCCCGCTGGCACAAAAGCTCCCACCGCCGCCGCAGGCCCTCCAGTCCCAACGCCAGCAACAGCATGGACCAGTATCACCAGGCATCTCTCCATCTCCAGGCCTACCTGCTCCGGCATGATATCGTGCTTGAACTCATCCGCCACCAACAGGCGTCCCCACACAGTAAGAACGCAGTCCCTCAACCGCTTGGCTGCGCTCGGTCTTGCTGCACTGCAGCCAGAGACGCAGCAATCTCCTGGCCAGACATGGCCATCAACCTAGAGGCGGAAAGTGCAGCACCGCTCCCACTTGTAGATGTGGCTGCTGCCGAGTCATGGGGGAGAAATTTTTGGGACGACGATTACGCCAATAGATGAGCTGATGGGGTTGAAATGGTTTTGCTCCGAGGCGTCAGATTTTGTCTTGCATTTTGGCTGGCACTGAATTCGAGTTCACGTCGCTCTTCTCTCTGCGCTGGAAGGAAGCCATTGCTGCCACTGCTGCTGTCAACGTTTACCTCAAGCACTTTACCGTTTAGTGCAGCGAGTAGTTCCCTGCGGAAGATGCCTTTCGAGGTGACAGGTGAAGTTGGCTAGAATTCTACCCGGTGATGTTTGCGGTCGCACAGCGACAAGTGCACTAGACAACATAGGGCACAGTCCTTTGAGTGATGTGATAGCAGAGAGGGGTGAAAGTGTGGTGGTGGATTTCATGAGAGCCGTTGGACCCCCGCCTAAAGATGGGGATGGAGGCCGGAGGTGACGCGCTTAAGATATCATATCAGTGGCCAGAGAGGTCAACACTACCTCACTGGAGAACGAAGCAAGAAGGAGACTTAAAGTCACTGTACAAAGCAAACATCAGGCCTGCGTTTGAACAGAATGAACTCAGAAGCCCTCATGTCCTTGTCCAGTTTTCCTGCAAAACGCAGGAATGCATTTGTGTTGTCTTCAGAGTATAAACCCTTTCTTCTTGCATGTGACCAACAGCTGGACGCTAGACGCGGTTGTAAAGGGTCTGTTTTCTCCTTTGTTTCTTTAGTTTTTCCCCTCAAAAACCCTGAAAGAACCATTCATTACCAATGCACAAATGCGATAATGTTTCCATGGACCAGCACATGCACATGGTAAAGGACGGTGATGCTGCCACTTCCGACACATTAGAATGGAAGAAGAACTAAGGGAAGAGGAAACAAGCATTGACTGAAGGATTCATAACAAGTGCCTTCCTTTTCCCACGCGGAATTCCAAAATGCAAGTCCACATCATTCAACAAACAACACTTCCCGAGCTGGAAACAGAAAGGGCAAACAGTTATGTTGCATAAGCGTGCAGCGGATACATGCAAAATGATGTATGTAGTGGTCCTGCATGGTACCAGTGCTGGATACCATCGGAGTCTTACACCTCCTTCTAACATTCTGTTGTGTTCTGGTAGAAACCAGCCATCACATACCCTTGCCTGTCAGACTGGGGGAGGCAAAACTCTTCAAGCTCTTTGTGGCTTTTCTGGACAACATAACAGGCAGCCGTTTGCAGCTTTGGAGGCAACCTTTGGTGCTTCTTCCACGAGAACAACCAGCCAGCACCAGGCCAATGCGGGTGGAGCCTTGACTGCCAGTAGTCACAGGGGCTCGCGGATGCCATTGCGTGTGGTTGATGTTACGATGCTGACACTCACTCAAGCCCACAACCTAATGATGCTAACGCCCGGAATGACAGCGTCAGGGTGGCAGGGCAGGGATCGCAGGATGGCAACCTGTAGCACATACACAGACAATTCTTTAAGCCATGCTCATGGCTGTCCAGCAGCTATGGTTCATGCTGCTGGGAAATATTGGCATAAAACAGAAGGGACACCACGGGCGATGCATACCATTGCCCTCGAGGCACCCCTAGCGACCACAGGACATCCGCCATGGCTGTGGTGTTGCACCGCACATTGCTCATTTGTGTGCACTGCATGCCCGCCACCTGCGATTCTTCACCCAACAAGGACCCAGTTGCCTTGCAGTTATCTCATGATGTCTAGCACGCTTCACAGACGGCTATCATCTCCAAAGTTGCCTCACTCAAATCATTGTCACCCTCCCCTCCTCCTCCACCCCCTAATCTCTCTGCCCTGGGCTCATCCTGGTCCTGCACACTAGAGCAGCAAACCCCGGGTGTGGTCCTGTGTGTGCTGGTGGTGGTGCTGCGGAGCACAAGAGCAGTAAAAAAGCAGATTGCAAGAGGCTGCACCCACCCACGCAAGCGGTTGCTTCTCCTCGTGTAACTGCATTGGCTGGAGTCGGCTGAAAGAGGATTGGTTGGCAGTGGAGGAGCAGTCTGATGAACGGTGCATTGATGGGTCAGATGGGGCCAGAACTAGAAAGGGTCTGAATCAGAGAGGGTCTGCACCAGAGTGCGTCTGAACCAGAGATGGTTTGAACCAGTGTTGACTTGGCAGGGTCGGGATCAAGATCGAGATCGACAGGATCGAGATCGACCATCAAGGGGTTGGAGGGGATCGAGGGTTGAGGAGCAGGTCGAAGGAAGGGAGGGGGGAGTCCTCCTAAGAAAAATGTGACCTCTTCAGGAGTGTCGACTAAATTGACATTACTTAGCAGTTGGGCGTCCATCTTGGGAGGTTTTCTGGCGAGCTATTGGCAGTGCGCAAGGCCCCAGGAGCACCAAAAAAAAGAAAATCATGGAAGTCAACGTCCACAGCCAAAATGGGCGACGGGCTTCCGGGATCGACCAGATCGAGATCGATTGATCTGCTATCTGGATCGAGTGGATAGATCCTATCCCAGGCCCCTGGATCGAGGATCGAAGTCAACACTGGTTTGAACCATGGGGAGCAGGGCTCAGCAGGTTCTAAGGCACAGGGGCACAGGGAAGAGGAAATAGGGAAGAGGGCAGAGGGCCAAAGGGGAGAAGCGGCATGGGGGTAGAAAGGCGAAGGGGCACAGGGGCACTTGGGTAGAACGGCAATGGGGAAGAGGGGTAGAGCAATCAACGAGGAATGCCAGGCTCTATCACACAGGTTGCAATAGTTCCTGTGAAAGGCTCAAGGTGCTGTGGAAACAAGGCACGTGGTATACAACTGTCGCCATATTCTGATTGGGGCCATGGTGATCAATTAGGCCTGACCAGAGGAACAGCCAACAATCGAGATCCGTTCAGATTGCAAGCGGAGGGGCATGGTTGCAACCTTGCCCTGGAGAGTCTGCGATCGTTTATCTGTGATGTGAATACCAGCAGCACAAGCAGTCACGCACGGCAGTATGCTCACCATCAATGCCGCCCATCCACACCACGGTGTTTGCAGCTTGGGAGACTTAGTGGTTGAGAAGTCGGTGGTGGATGGTTCTGTGAGATGATCGGGCACCACTACCCTATGCCTGTGGCACTGGATCAGTGTTTCACGACTTCATGGCCGAGTTTGATGCTTTCCTCTTGGCAGCAAGGGAGCTGGAATTTCTCTGCCCCCTCTTGAGGAGGGTGCCTGTCTTCAGAGCGCTGCCCTCCACGGAGGCCTTGCAGAATAACACTTAAGTGGAAGTCTACTAGCAGACGAGTGTGGTGTGGTGCGCATATCATAGGGACCGGTGGACCGAGAATGCTGGATTGGTGGCCTTGAGCCACTGTGCGTGCAGTGGGAAGGAGGCATGCGGGCGGAGCACAGGGTGCTGCCCTCGAGCATGTGCTGAGCAAAAGCGACAAGGTTGAGCTCTCTGTGGCTTCAGCGCATGCCATCAGGAGAGGATGACAGAATCTTTCTCCAAGCGGCAGACTTTCACCTCCATGATATGCCCAGCTGCAGCTCAGCCTTCCCCTAGGGCAACTAGAGTAGGTGGGGCCGGACGGCTGGCGCCGGCCGGGGTGATGCGAAAGGAGCGTGATATGTTGTGACCGACTCACACCGCTATCCGGGCTGAGCTGGATGCCATTTGCAGGGAGCAACGCCTCACCTGACATGTCGAGCCCAAGGATGTATTGCCGCTGCCTGGTGGGCAGGGTTTCCAACACCCACACCTGACACTTGTGGATCACGAGTGGTACATCACGTGGGTGCTAAATTTCAGGACTGTGGATGCGCAGGGGCAGAAGGACTGTGGGTTTGGGTTAGACCATGTGTGCCACAGCGAAGGAAAAGGATGGCAATCATGCCACTGCACCACAGAAGGGGCACCACTTGCTGGCATTGGAGACACTGGGTGGCCTGGGAGACGAGTTTTGGGTCGTCCTTGCCTGCCTAGTGAAGATCTGCCTTACATGCAGGACACATCAGTGCTCAACTGAGGCTCTGGAGCAATTAGCTCAGCAAGCCGTGGGGGCATTGGCCCAACATGTATCCATTACAGGCATCCAGAGCCATTGCACGGCCATCCGGCTTAACTGTGCCACACATGCCACTTGAAGGCACCCCTCCCTGTCGAGGTGGCGTTGGTGGCTCAGAGGGAGCACATGTGGTACGCCATAGTACTCTTGAACTTTTGTGGGGCGGAGTCTATCTTTGCTGGTGCCTAGGTTGTGTGTATGCCCAGCTTCTTGAGCCACTGATGGCCGTGGTACCACATAGTTGTGCCTGTCCATGGCGGCATTGCATGTTCCCTTTTCTTGAACAAAGCTCTTTCCAAAGAGAAGGAAAGAAAGAAAAACACTAGCCATACGATTCTTGGTAGTGGCCAACAACCAGGTGCATCCTCTACCATTGCAGGCATGATGTCATGGAAACTGTAGTTATTGTCGACAAGCAAAGTGGTTTTCGTCATTCTCTTCAAGTTTTCCCTTCCCACAGTCCAGATGGTACCAACATAATCTAACAACATAAGGCATGTGTGCGTGGTAGACTATTAATAATGTTGAATGTTTTTGCCCCTTCTTCAGTGTTGTAGGACGGATCAGGAATGCTCTGCCCCTTGTGGAGGTATGACCCCTAGATCCGTTGTAGTGTGACTCAACTATGCTCTGTCTCTTGTGAGATATGACCTGTGAGTACACCATGTGGGTGAGTGGTTACCTTGGCCATTTTGTTGATTTGGCCAAGTGAGAGGTCATGAGGTCGATCCTGGCCCCATGCATATCTTGTTTGCTGTGGAAGCTTCCAAGAAAGAAAGTCCGTAGCTTCTTGGACGCTACATGGTTGGTCTGTCACCTTGACACTAGGATGCTGATGTGTCAAGCCCACAGTGCAAGTCTATTGGTGACGTGGCTGGTTCAGGCCACTTCCCAGGAATGTGCTTTTGAGTTCTAGGACTGGACAGAAAGCTATAAAAGGACTTGTCTTGCATGCTGATCAATCAACCCTTGCTTGATGCTCTCTTGCGTATTGACGACTTGAGCTCTTCTTGAGATGTAATGCTAAGGCGTTAGTACTCTTGAAGGTGAAGTGTATGCCTGATTAAGTTTGGGGTGCATGACACATGTCAACAAAGAAAGAAGGCCTAAAAACCTTTGTGAGCTTTTCGGTTTCGCGGCTTCTCTGCCAGAGGTGGTTAGTTCGGTAGCTAACAAAGGGTTATGGGCCCACTCCTCTGGTTAGGGAAGTTTCACGCACGCAACCGCTAAGGTCACAAGCAGTGAGAGCGCCTTCGCTCTCACCCAACTTCTCTGATTGCAGGGAAACATCAGCAGGAGGGGAATGCAACACATCTGCACCTTTCTACCTTGGGAGCTGACATCAGCCTACATCAGCCTACATCAGCCTACATCTGCTTGCAACGGCCAACGTNTGATGGAGAGGGGTTTGCACTCTGGAAGTGGCAGTTTGAGATCATCATGGATGACAGAGATCTGCTAGGATATTTTGACGGAACTATCCCAGCACCAAAGGAGGAGGGTGCTGACCTTGTGGCATGGGTCAAGCTCAACAAGAAGGCTCTCGCCATTCTTGTGTCCTCCATACAACCCTCAGTCCTTTCACACATCAGCGGTTGTACAGTGGCAGCCGCGGCATACGCCAAACTCGGCAAGGTGTTTCAGTCCTCCTCACTTGCCAACCGTCTCTTCATTCTACAAAACCTCATCAGCATGAGGCTTGGTGAAGGGGAGGATGTCTCCGCCTTTATGCAGAAGTTTGAGACGCTCTTGCAACAAGCCACCGGCATGGGGTGGGACCTGAAATCCGACATGCAGGCCATGATTTTTCTGATGACGCTGCCGGAAAGTTGGGGCCCCATGATAACGGTGATTGGAGGGTGGACTGAAGATCTAGTTTCCTACATCACCGTCTCTGAGTATGTGCGGAATGAAGCCATGCGTCGTAGCAGTAGTGAACCAAACATGGCTGCCTTTGCCTCACGGAGCAGCGGCACCTTCCGCAATACCTCATCCTCTGGGTACAAGAGAAACAATAGCACTAGCAACAGTGGAAGGGGTGCAAAGCGCCAAGGAAACTGCCACAACTGTGGCAAGGCTGGACAGTGGGCTCGAGAGTGCCATGCACCCAAGAGAGAGGGAGGAGACGGGGATGAATGGCGAGGGGGAAATGGTGGGAAGGATCCCACAAGCTTGATGGCTGAGTGTGCCTCCAACAAAGGGAGGGCGATACTCAGGCCAGGAGCCTATGGCCTTGACTCGGGCACAAACGAGCACACCACTTACGAGAAGAGAGACTTCATCTCTCTTGCTCCATGTAACAAGAACTTCAGAGTCGCCAACGGCAAGGTTGAGGCAGCTGAGGGGATTGGTGACAAGCTGGTCACAGTGGGTGTCAACGGTGGAGTTTCCGACCTCAAGCTAGAGGGGGTGGTCTACTTGCCCTCCTTCACAGCCAACCTGCTCTCCGTCTCTAAGATAACTGACCATGGCATGACAGTGGTCTTTACAGAGAAGGAAGCGGTGATAGTTCCTACCAAGGACATCAACATCTCCTACTCTGCCAAGAAGGTTGTCGCACAGGTTCCTCGCGTTGATGGACTCTACGTTTTGCAGACCAAAACGACAACTTCAACGACTGAATCTTTGGTCGAGAGTGATGATGCGGAGAGCAGCGATGCAGACTCAGATGAGGAAGGACATGTTGGAGCGGCGGAAGCAGTGGCAACAGATGATTCGGCAACAAAACCGCAAGCAAATGCAGCCACCGGGGCTGTTCATTCTAGCCTATGCACATCCTCCAAGAACCTGTGGCATGGGCGCTTTGGGCACGTGGCTCATCGCACATTGGAGCTCATGGGAAAGCAAGAGCTAGTGCGTGGGATGGAGCTAGGTGATGAGGTGGAGGGAGCGGAGATCATGTGTGAGCCATGCCTTCAAGGCAAGGCAAAAAGAAAACCCTTCAAGCGCAATGGAACGCGCGCTCTTGCACCTCTTGATATCGTCCACTCTGACGTATGTGGTCCCTTTCGCATACCGTCGAATGGAGGCAGCAGATATTTCCTCACATGCATCGACGACAACAGCCGCAAAGTCTGGATATACTTTATCAAAAAGAAAAGTGAGGTGAAGTAGAATCTGCAGGCCTTTGTCGCTATGGTTGAGCGACAGAGTGGAAAGAAGGTGAAGGCATTCAGGACGGACAACGGGGGAGAGTATGAAGCTTGCAGGGAGTGGCTCAAGACACAGGGCATTGAACACCAGAAAACTACGCCCTACTCACCTCAAAGCAACGGCGTAGCAGAGAGGATGAACCAGACGCTCTTAGGCATGCCAAGGTGCATGCTCTTTGACGCCAAGCTTCCTCCTAGGTTCTAGGCTGAAGCAGCACGTACGGCTACCTACCTTGTGAACCTCACACCTGCAGCAGCTTTGCGAAGGAGAGGCAAGAAGAAGCAGACACAGCAGTTGAAGACGCCTCAAGAAGCATGGTCAGGCAGGAAGCCGGACGCCTCCCATCTCAGGGTGTTCGGTTGCACCGGGTTTGCCAAGGTCCAGGCCGGTGAGGGCCCTGGAAAGCTCGATGCAAGAGCACGAAAGTGCATTTTCATCGGCTATGACACTGCCCACAAAGCTTATCGACTGTGGGACCAAGGAGCCAAGAAGGTCATCCGCAGCAAAGACGTGGATTTCCACAAAACGTCTCTAAGTAAGGGAGAGCATCTCGAACTCGAGAACGCTCCAAAACAGGGAGAGTGGCTCACTCTCCTAGAAGAGGGAGACAAAGCACCAGCACAATGGCATGGGATAGGTGCTACAACAGGGAGAGTAGCTCATGAAGATGATTCGGAGGAATCAGACTCTGATTCCGACGTATCCGATCCTCCGGAACATGAGGAGGATGCCTCTCCCATCATCAACGACGAACCAGACCTCCAGCCTCCACATCAACAGCACCAGCCAGCAGGTTCAAGGAGCAGTTCACGCCTCAAAGTACCTCGGCAGCATTACGACGCAGATAGGGGTGAATGGACAGGCTTCAACTATTCATTCTTGGTTCAAGAGGAGCCAACGTCTCTCGCAGAGGCACTCACTCGGCCTGACAAAGCAGAGTGGGACGAAGCAATTCGCAGTGAACTCAGCTCCATTGAAGAGAATGGGACNCTATGCTCCTCTTCAACGCAGCTGCTAGACGATCTCAAGGGGCAGCTGAGTAGCAGATTCAAGATGAAGGACATGGGTCCTCTTGACTTTTATCTTGGAATTGCAATCAAGCGCGACAGAGCAGCAGGTACCATCAGCCTGAACCAGACAAAATACATCGACTCCATCCTCAAACGATACGACATGGCAGATTGCAAACCTGCCAGCACACCCATGAGCTCGGAGTGCAAACTCTCCACCTCCATGTCCCCATCCAACAAAGCGGAGAAAACTGACATGCTGGGCATCCCATATCAGTCTGCAATGGGCAGTCTGATGTATGCCATGGTCGCCACCCGACCAGATATAGCCCATGCTGTTGGGCAGGTGAGCCGGTTTGTGGCCAATCCCCGTCCACTTCACTGGCAGGCCGTGAAGCGCATCATGCGCTACCTTCAGGGGACGCAGCACGTAGGGCTGCAGTTTGGAGGCATCGCTGGATCCGCATTACTCCATCTCATGTGCTACACTGATGCTGATTGGGGAGGGAATATCGATGACAGAAAATCTACCTTTGGCTTTGTGTGTATGTTGAATGGAGGTGTAGTCAGTTGGGCAACTCGCAAGCAGGAATGTGTCTCTTTGTCAACAGCTAAAGCTGAGTACATCGCCTTGGCTGAGGTGTGTAAAGAGATGCAGTGGCTACGAAGCTTACTATCCGAGATGAAGGCACCACAGGCAACGGCGACGGTCATCAGGATTGACAACATGAGCGCCATTGACATGTCAAAGAGCCCCGTCCTGTCCAGGCGCACAAAGCACATCGAGATCCGCTACCACTACGCTCGAGACTTGGTCTACAAGCAGACAGTGGAGCTCGAGTATGTCGCCACCAAGCTGAACCGGGCTGACATGCTTACAAAGCCACTAGACAAGGATCTCCACCAGGCGGGCATGCAAGGTGTCGGCATGGTCAACGCAAGTGATGACGAATGATGATGGTCACTGACGCAAGGTGCAAGGGAGAGATTTGTTGAATGTTTTTTCCCCTTGTTCAGTGTTGTAGGACGGATCAGGAATGCTCTGCCCCTTGTGGAGGTNGGTATGACCCCTAGATCCGTTGTAGTGTGACTCAACTATGCTCTGTCTCTTGTGAGATATGACCTGTGAGTACACCATGTGGGTGAGTGGTTACCTTGGCCATTTTGTTGATTTGGCCAAGTGAGAGGTCATGAGGTCGATCCTGGCCCCATGCATATCTTGTTTGCTGTGGAAGCTTCCAAGAAAGAAAGTCCGTAGCTTCTTGGACGCTACATGGTTGGTCTGTCACCTTGACACTAGGATGCTGATGTGTCAAGCCCACAGTGCAAGTCTATTGGTGACGTGGTTGGTTCAGGCCACTTCCCAGGAATGTGCTTTTGAGTTCTAGGACTGGACAGACAGCTATAAAAGGACTTGTCTTGCATGCTGATCAATCAACCCTTGCTTGATGCTCTCTTGCGTATTGACGACTTGAGCTCTTCTTGAGATGTAATGCTAAGGCGTTAGTACTCTTGAAGGTGAAGTGTATGCCTGATTAAGTTTGGGGTGCATGACACATGTCAACAAAGGAAGAAGGCCTAAAAACCTTTGTGAGCTTTTCGGTTTCGCGGCTTCTCTGCCAGAGGTGGTTAGCTCAGTAGCTAACAAATAAGACAAACAAAGCGGTATCGTAGTCAACACAAAGCATAGGACTATCACTCACATCGTATAGAGCGTGGGCAAGAAGCATAAGGACTCTGGAATGCTGCCTGTCAGCCGATCTCCATCCAGAAAACTGCACATCATACAGCAAACAAAGCACAACAAATAAAAACATTGCCCTTTCTTACATGACTGTTTTTGTGCACGAAGTGGCATGCATCCATGGCATGGAGAGAGCAGGTAGCTCACAGCAGACTGCAGTTAAAAAACAACGTTCAACTTGATTGATGAGAAGGAACATGCAAACACGGCCATTCCCTGGCACAACATAGGGGTATGAAAGCACGCAAAAGCCATCACCCATGGCACAATAAGGTGGAGAGAAAAAGCAGGGAAACCAGCATCTAGGACTGAGGAGACTCTCCTCGCCGTCCAACAGCACAATATGCTCCTGAAGAGGCCGACGAGTGCTCTCCGTACCAGCGGCCAGAGGGCGCAATGAGAGCATCTAAACCCCTCGGCCTGGAGCACCCTGGTGCACCATGCAAGCTGCATGCCACCACTTCCCCTCTGTCCCTACAAGCCGCTGCGCCAACAACAGGCGGGTTGTAGGCCGCACCTGAGGAGCAGGGCATAATGCGGCCTTGGTGGACTCCATCGTCCGCTTCATAAGACCCGCCCAGTCACCGTGCACAAACCTCCAGCAGCGCTCCAGTACAATCTCATGCTCGAGACAACGGTGCCCCTCCCCATGCCCCAAACATAGCCCTTGCTCCCGCTCTTCTACCGTTGCCATCCGACACAACAGGACCACAAGGTGGAGGAGAAATCAACGTAAAAAGGGCAAAATGCATCCGCGTCAAGGGACGGCCCCACCACCCAGGTCAAGCAGCGATGGAAGATATCCGCCACCCTCCGGCGCTACCCCCTGTACACGTGCCGCTTAACCTCAGGTGCCGAGATGTGAGAAGAGTGGATGACACCTACCTAGCGGCTACCACTCCACCAAGCTCCTCCAAACACACACTACGAGACACTCCCAGTTCGTGAAGATAAGGAGATCGTGGACTGGCCGGACTGCTTCCCCAGCCCCAAGGAGACCCTCTAAACCCCCTCGCACCAGGTTTGCAGCATCTAGCAATGCCACCACCCCCAAGCTGTGCACCTCCTGAGGGATGCCCGCCACCACAACCTGCCGAGGCGCTCACAAAGCCAACCCCAGTTTGGACAATTGGTTGGCGATGTCGTTCTTCTCTTAAGGGGCTCAATGGAACGAGGTCCATTGGATGCCCCGCGTGGCCTCCAAAGCCACATCACGGCACAGACGGACACGATCCAGTTTGATGATGTACCGGCCCCGAAACTAGTTCACCATCAGCTGAGAACCCCCCACGAAGAGCACATATTGCAGCCCCTCCTCCTTTGCTAGGCGGATGCCCAAGTGTACAGCCGCATACTCCGCCTCATTGTTGGTGGTCGGGCTCATGAGGTGCAGCCATGCGTAGTCCACGACGACGCCATGGGGGTCAAAAAGCACTGCCCCAGCCTCGCCCGCCCAAGGATCCCGAATGTGAGCAGCACAATTAGAGAACACCCAGGAGGGAGGAAGAGGCAGAGGATGTGGAGGACGTGGAGGACGTGGAGTGAAGGGGAAGGAGGTGGAGGAGGCGGAGGAGGTGGAGGTGGATGTGGAGGCAGAGGAGGGGGAGGTGGAGGAGGTGGAGAGGGGGGGGGGAAGAGGAGACGAAGGAGGTGGAGGGGGCAGGGGGGTGGACGGAGCGGGGGGGGGGGAGGGAGGCGTAGGAGGTGGAGTTGGAGGCTGAGGTGGACGAGGAGGTGAAGGTGGAGGTGGAGGTGGAGGTGGAGGTGGAGGTGGAGGTGGAGGTGGAGGTGGAAGCGTTGGCGGAAGATGAGGACATAGAGGAAGAGGATGGGCCGGGAGGAGGGGGAGGGGGAGGGGAAGGGGGAGGAGGAGGGAGAGGGGGAATGGAAGGGGGAGGATGAGGGAGAGTGGGAGTGGGAGGGGGAGGGGGAGGTGGGGGAGGTGGCGGAGGTGGAAGAGGTGGAAGAGGTGAAGGAGGTGGAGGAGGTGGAGGAAGGGGAGGAGGGGGAGGTGGGGTGTCAGGATGAGAGCCGCGTGGATGCGGTCCCGACGATGGTCTGATAGCCTCTAGTGATTCACGTCTACTGTTTTGGGCGAATCTGAGACTGAGCGTGAGCTTTCTGGTCGCCTCACGCTATGTGAGCAGGAATTTAGAGACAGTCAGTTTGCGAAGGGAATAACGTCGTTTTGCGTTATGTTTTGAACATAGACATGATCACAACATTTATAGGGCTAGTCATGAGCTTTCCAACGCACCAAACCACGCGCGATTCGGCCAAGCGTAGCCCAAGTTATGCTTGCCGGAGTGCAGGTCTCACCCACCACAGAAACGCCTAACGCCTCCATGGCGCGCACACGCCGTGGCGCCTTCCTTCACGTGCGAAGCGCCTTT
>SZWC01001729.1:41178-51361 GCA_023375785.1 Penium margaritaceum | reverse complement strand
CATCGCTCGCGACGGATCGAAGCCGTCGCTTCGATCTGTCGCGATCCAAGCAACGGTCCCCCCCCCCCCCCCCCCCCCCCCCCCCCCCGTTTTGGGTGGTCTGATGAAAACGGTATTTATTAATTTTGGAAGGCCGGATTATTCGCGCGTTTCATTCGGGCGAATTACTTCAGCCACCGAATAAAATCATTTTTTGGCTACTACAGCCGTATGGGCAACTCAAGCTGGCGTTCAGCCCCAACCAACAATGTGGAAGCAC
Organism: Penium margaritaceum; assembly: GCA_023375785.1. Classification (NCBI taxonomy): domain Eukaryota; kingdom Viridiplantae; phylum Streptophyta; class Zygnematophyceae; order Desmidiales; family Peniaceae; genus Penium; species Penium margaritaceum. Next base: position 51,102 of record SZWC01001729.1, on the reverse strand, counting down.
CACCTTCTCCTGCTGTCCCTGCTGCTGTGAATCCTGCCCCTAGCAATGCTATTATGCTAGGAGTAGTTGAGCCTGTGACTGCGACTGGATCTGAGGAGTATGGCCTTGAGATATACACCGTGTCTTCTCCTCCTCTCTCCTCTCATGCCTCTCTCTGCAGCTTTGACTCTCTGCATATCGCGCTGATTCAACAACCGTCGGCATGCTCTCCTGCCCGCCACAGTCACTTCCTCCTCATCCACCATCAATTCTTCCACCACTACACCGTCATTTCCCTTCGTACACTGGCAGGAGCACTTCCCTTACTCAAGGACTGGCTACGGCAACAAACCGCCTCGCCTCATTCTTTACAATACTGCACATGCAGCTTTACACACCTTCTTCACTGATTAGTGCCTGAACAATGGAACACTGCTCACCACAGCTCATGCCCACGGCAAACACCTCGCCTACTGAAGGAAGCAGATTGCCTACTGAAGGAAGCAGATCAGTTCATCCAGAAGCACCACATGACCTCTCAGATCTGGACGGATTGTCTCCGTAGAGTTGTCACTACACACAACTTGCACAAACCCAAGTATGGCCTCAGTCCAAGAGCAACATGGGTACGTGATCGAAACCACTTTGCTTCTTACTGCAAGCCTAAAGTGACTCCTCCACAATGCCGACAACCTGTGCTCTTCCCTCTACAGACACTCCTTCCTCAAGTGCACTGTCTGCCTCCACCCAAGCACTTCTGCACAGGCCAGGTGTTTGCTCCTCTCTCTAAAACCTGGTGCTGAGGCGTCCACCACCTCCAAAGCCTGCCAAGCTCTCTCTGTGTTGTGCCTCTACAGAAGTAGTACTCCCAAACCTACCCTTCAAGGCTTGCACCCCTCTCCCGATGTAAGGGGTGTATGGGAAATTATCTCGAAGATCACTTCGAGGGATGCAGCCACTGAGAAAAATAAGGAGTGACAGTGCTGTTTCATCTCTGAAGAAATGAGACCAAAGAACGAACAGTCTCACGACTGACCATCGTGTGAACCTCGCCAAGGGAGCAGCTGTGCTCAAGCCAGGAGCGTCTGTGCTCGACTGTGACATCAACCATCACTCCCGACGGAGAAGGCTGGCTTCTTCTCCACTGAATGCCACACCAACCAAAGTTTCTGGCGTGCAATTGGCGGTGTTGCCTTCTCTGAAGGCGAGAGAGACAACCTGATCATCATCAGCTTAAATGGTGCAAAGAAGAATCTACAACTGTGAAGTGGCATCTACATGCCCATATATGCAATGAACCTCTTGTCCATCTATAAAATCATAGACCTTCTCTCTTCTCTCTCCTCTCTTCTCTCTTCTCTCTTCTCTCTTCTCTCTTCTCTCTTCTCTCTTCTCTCTTCTGTCATCTCTCTTCTCTCTTCTCTCGTCTCTCTTCTTTCTTCTCTCATCTGTCGTCTGTTGTCTGCCATCAGTCCTCTGCCGTCAGTCGTCAGTCGTCAGTCGTCAGTCGTCAGTCGTCAGTCGTCAGTCATCAGTCATCAGTCATCAGTTGGCAGTTGTCTGTCTTCTGTCTTCTTTCGTCTGTTTCAGTCGTCAGTCGTCAGTCCTCAGTCGTCAGTCGTCAGTCGTCAGTCGTCAGTCATCTGTCATCAGTCGTCACTCGTCTGTCATCCGTCGTCAGTCATCAGTCGGCAATGTAAGCAGCGGCGGCAGCGGCAGCGGCGGCAGCGGCAATGTATTGGGGGCAGCGATGTAAGCAGTGGCAGCGATGTAAGCAGTGGCAGCAATGTAAGCAGTAATGTAAGCAGCGGCAGCGGCAGCTGTTGCTGCTTACATTGCCGACTGACGACTGACGACGGGCTAAACTAACTGGTGGCAACGGCACGATTCGGGGGGGGGGGGGGGGGGGGGGGGAGGGGAGGAGCTATGGATTTCTTTTTCCGGCTACGCCATGGTTGATCGAAGGGGTAAGCAATGTAGCCTCCCATTACTCACAGAGGCTGTGGAGGGAGCGTGAGGAACGTGGACGCACCAACGGCCACGACAGCTTTTGTCCTTCACGTTGTCCCAAACATTGTTTTTTTGTTTCTCCTGCGTAAATCATTGTCGCACCCTTATCTTCGTCAACTGCATTTCTGTTTATGTTGCCTGCACCTTTTCTCATTGCCCATGCTTTTCGCGTCTCTTTTCATGGCCTGCTTTTTTATTTTGTTTGAAACACATTTTTGTTTTCTCGTCATCTGTGCCTCAACTACTCCTTTACAAATAAGGCGACCACCTCACACCGACCCACACATGGCAAAAGGGTCTTGAACAGTTTTTTGTTCAGCTTTCTTTACCGGGGAGAAGAAGGGGGAGGGATAGAGGGCTAACTTGTGCACCGAAAAAACATAGGAGTGGAACCTGGGTACTTTGGAGGGAATTCATATTGCTAAGGGGGAAAAAAAGTAGTTATAAGCTAGGAAAAAGTGACTAATGTGCATATCTATTCATCTATGTATATGTCTATACACTTAGAGACATACATATACATATAGATATGTTTATATACATATAGGTAAACAAATTCACTACCTTACATCATTATTTTACTTCTTACACCATCAAGGTCTTCCTGTATCACATCCAACCAAAAAAACTACACAAATCATCTTCATTCATGTTTCAGAATAGATGAATGAATAATAATCCATTTGAAACCTTCACAGAAATTGTCACAAGATCAACATTCCACGTTTATTTTTTCATAACACATCCAAATTCATTATTCAATTAGGTTACCTTTAGCTTTAGTTTATTTATGCATACGGTTCATGCATACTATGTAACCTGTTGCACAAGAATTGTGCAACCTTTTTAACATGTTTTTTTTTTTTGGCCCCTGGTCGTAACCGACTGAGGCGGGGGGGCTACGTCAGCACCAAAACAAGCCCGGGGGTTGAACCCGGCCCCCCAAGGATACCACTAAGGAGGGAATGGATAGATGTTCAGGTGTTTCCACCAAAGGGTGAACACTGAGGAGACTTGTAAGCGGCAACGGGGTTCATTGATGAGGAAATTACAGATCCCGAAAGGTCGGAAGAAATCGGATTCAAAGAACTTGAGGCGGATCTTAGGTTTTTTTCCGTGCTTTGCTGTAATGAGGGAGGAGATAAGCCATATGTGTTGCTGTAGAGCCACAGGAAATGTGGCTACCAGCGTGGGGGTAAGTGAGAGAAAGGGTTACGCCCATCTCTCTTGCCAGATGAGGTGAAATAGTGTAGCTCGATTAACAAACCAAGTGCCGTTATATGTGATCGGTTCAAAGGGCCCGAGGAGGAGGTCGATGGGTTCTGATGGGAGATTGGGAAAGAAGTGTTGATAAAGGCAGCGAAGGCATTCGGTTAGTCCGTGTAACCGAGGGCATAGCAGGAAACAATGTTCAATTAACTCATTGTTTCTGCAATACGGGCAGCGTCAACGTTGATCGGAGTTCATGAAGCGCGTACGATTGACAACGGGTATGGATCGGAAAAGGATGTGTTTCTGATACGGAGATCAAGGGGGAGGTGTGCGAATTTCTTGCAGAGAGAGGGCCAGTGGAAGTCCTTGTGTGGATAATTTTCCTGCCAGTTTTCTTCATAGGATGGGGTAATAGTGCTGGGTGATGGGAGGCGAGAGTAAAATTTGAGGAGGGCCGGCAAGGTAGGGGGGAAGCGGGAAGATGGGACCTGTGGGCGTGGAGGAAGGCCTGTAACTAATTTGTTCTCGGAGACAAATACTGGAGAAAGGGTTTTACCCTGCATCATGTGAGGGCATGCCCAAGGATACGGGTGAAGCTCAAGGGCGGGGAGGACGAGAAAGGCCCGGTGTGAGGCCGGGGAGTCTGGAGGGAGGTGGAATACTATTGAAATGGGAGGCCCAGTGAGGTCCTGGATAGTGAAGACGTTAGTGAAGCTGAGGGACTTGGGGATTGATGTACCGGCGTGAAGGATTCGAACCCAGGATAGAGGGAAGGAGTCGAGGACGTCCTGGAGTATGCGTTGCCGCGCTCGAGAGAAGGAGCTCAGGGGTTGGGAAAAAATGTTACCTAGTGTGATTTGTTCAGTCAGAAGCCAGCGTTTGGAGGGTGGGATTCTAAACTGAACGGACGGTTGTTTGAAGATGAAGCGGTTGTATGCAACATACTCTTGAGAGAGTTCTTCAAAGAGGAGGCACGGAGGAGGGATGTGCGGAGATGATAGAACAAATTTCTTGAATATGAAGCGCAAGCGCGGGTGTAAGGAGGGGAGTTTAAGGCAACTGAGAGATGGATGGGACAAGAAAAACTGGCCTTGGTTGGGGAATTTTTGGGTGAAGATGGCTGTGTGCTTCCATTGAGGTTCCCCAGGAGAAAGAAAGGAGTAGCCCCACTTGGTTGCTTGCGTGGTGATGAGAGTGGGTGGCCAAATAACCCCGAGGCCCCCTCGAGGTTTGGAAGCACATGCAGTTTCATGGGAGAACAAACAGAGCCCTGTTGAAAAGTCTTTGCGGCAGTTATTCAAGGATAGGAAGTTGAGCAGCAGAGTGTTAATGTGTTGTAAGTGAGTAGGAGAGGGGAGGCATAATGTAAGAGTAGTAGAGGAATTTGGGATTGAGGTATGAGTTAATGCAAGTGACTTTCGTATGAATTGGGACACGGGCCTTTGCCCATATAGCTACGGCGGCCTGTAATCATTGGACTACAGGCCCCCATGGGTGGTTGGCTTCGAGTGACGGGCAAAACATGTGACCTAGGATCCGGACCAGTTCTGTAGGAAGAGAGTATGGGGAGGACGGTACTATCGGGGTATGATATCCAATGCGAATCAGGTGATTCTTGCGATAGTTTGTACGGAGTCCGCTATACCGAGTGGTAGTGCATAGGAGCTGTACGGAGAGGGAAACTTTGCGTGGGGATGTGAGGATGAGGGTCAGGTCATCTGCGTATCCGACCAGGGTCTTAGGGCAAACCGGGATGGGAATTCCTGTGAGGTGAGCATGGAAGTAAGCTGTGATAGGTTCTAGAGTGCAGATGCAGAGAAGTGGGGCGATGGGGCATCCTAGCCGGACCCCAGAGAAAAAAGGGACAGGATCAGTGAGGGAGTCATTAAGGAGGAGGCGTGTGGAGGTGTTGTGGTGAAGTAGGTGAATCCAGCATTGAAAGGAGGATGGGAATCCTAGGTGTGACAGGGCACTGAAAAGATGTTCTCGACTTAAAGAGTCATATGCTTTCTCAAAGTCAGCAAATAGAATGTATAAAGGCGTCTGTGTGCGTGTAGCGTAATGATGGATGTCATAGAGTTGTGCCAGTGCGTGCTGGATTTTGCGGCCACGGACAAAACCTGTTTGGTCTTCATGAATGATGAATGGCAACGTTTTGCCTAATCTTGTAGAGAGGACTTCGGCTAGGATTTTGTATTCGACGTTCAGAAGAGATATAGGGCGATCTTTGCCAATGTCGTACGGGTCCCCCTTTTTATAGATTAGGATAGTTATGGAGGAGTTGAAGTCAGGGTTCAAGGCGGGATTATCGAGCAGGTTCTTGTAGTAAGTGAGTAGTTGAGGAGAGATGTATGGGAGTAGACGCTGGTATAGTTCGCCTGGGAGTCCATCCGGTCCGGGGGCTTTATGGGTGGCCTGTGTCAGAAGAATGCAAGGGCGGAGATAGCAACAGCAGAAGCAGGCAGAAGCATTGGAACATGTACGAGTACGTCATTGAGTTGAAAGAGGCGAGAGTGGTCCCAAGGAGTTAGTCGCAGGGCTTGAGAAAGGGCGAGGCACCGCAAATGCAAGGTAGACAGGCGCTGATGCGAGAGATAAGGAGCAAGGCGAGTGATGGGTTCATGCGTGCTCAGCGAAGGACAACAGAGTGAAGAAGGGTGAACTGGGAATGGTTGGCGAAGGAAGTGGAGGCGAGAAATGAGCAGAGCGAGGACATGGCGGCAAAGCCGCGGAACCAAGGGGAAACAGGATGCGAAGAACTGTTCTGGTCAAACTCGAGGGAATGAACATCCTCGGTATATATGAGCAGAACAGGACAAAAGCTGCAATGCAACGACTTCTTCCCGCTAGCCGAACGCGGGTGAAAAATGTAACTTTGTTAGGGGATCTCTTGACCGTTTGGTCTCAACGGATAGTCTTCCGAGAGTCATTGGTCAAGTTGGTTTGGCCGAGAACCTAAACCTTTATTGAGAGCTCGGATAATTTCCGAGGGGTCCTGCCTTGTCAGATTCTATTTCCAACACCCCCCTGTGAATCTGACAAGGTTTACAGAGGAGTGACCTCTCTGTGCTAGTGGTAGTATTTGTCCTCCCACATGGGTGAACGTTCTACTCCACAGTGCATGAGTAAGTTGTTCCACGTTTCCCCGAGGTAAGAAGGGAATTCATCCACCAGCTGATGAAGTTTTTGTCCAAGGACTTGTTTGAGTCCTTCCCTGATTTCTTGATTGAACCTTTCCTTGTGGTGGCGGAGCGCTTCGTTAGAAACCGTTGGCCCCAGGTAAGTCAGGCTCCCAAGGAGTGCGTCATTAATCGTGTAGCCAAGCAAGAGTTCAGGGTACAGGGTCTTGTAGACCTCTGCTGCCCATTCCTATGCTGTGGATATAGAGGACTTGTGGCACAGAACACGCACTCTCCCAGTGAGATGTGGAAAGCTGTCGTTGTTCTGACACGTGGTTGCAATCCACTGCTTTCTCCAGGCTTGTTGCAGGATACGATGCCATGTTTCAGGGACAGAGTTAGTCTTCAGTTGGTGGTGAAGGTAGGAAGGATGGAGTCGCTCCCGAAGCAGGCGGTAGACATTGAAGAAGGCATCGTCATAGTCTCGAATGAGACAAAGTGGCGAGCAAAGGTCTACTTTGTGTTGTCCAATGAGATGCTGCGCCATATTGTACTGGTTGATCAGGGTTTGGTATGCCAGGGTGAGCACTTGGTTTTCCCAACCAGTGACATTGCTTCCATCTTCCGCAAGTACCGCACACGTCTCCCAGGAGAGAGCCATGTCCAGAGATGAGAGAAAAGGTGTAGAGAAAAGGAAGGCACTGCCACTATGCCTAATCACAGGAGAGGCTCTGCCACAGTTGATCTTCTGTGTCCTTGTAGGGCGGCTAAGAAGCTTCCTTGTCCAAGGTCAGGTCTGGTGGATTGACAGCTTGTTCCACTCGTTGGCTCTGGCGATGAGCAGAAGGGCGAGAGGTGTCCGATATACCAGAAGCGGAGTCTTGGAGTTGCAAGTTTGACTTTGCCTAAGAAGAGGGATGATACGAGGAGAAGGATTAGGTACTGCTGTTGGAGTTGTTATGGAGGAAGTGCTGCTGTTGCAAGACTAAAACTAGTGAGCACAAGGGTGGAGCTTTTGTGCCAAGTGGAGAACGATGTGGAGGCGGAGGAACAATTGATGATTGAGTGGGCGCAGGGGTGGAACCACGTGAGCTGTGGAAGTTTCGGCGTGGGCGCAGGTCGTCGCGGAACGGGCGATGTGACCGGGTGGATCCTTGTGCCGAGTGGATGAAAGCGGATGATGGTGGAGGAATTTGATGATGAGGGAGTGGACGCAGGGACGAAACCTTGTGCACTGAGAAATATGAGAATAGAATGTGGCAAGGGAAGGGCGATTGCCGATGTGCCGTACAAAATCTGCTGCTGGCATGGGTGCAGGCTGAAGCGAAGCGGGCAGCTAGCTCGTGCAGATCCTTGTACTGGCAGTAGATGCTGATGATGGAGGCGGAAGCTGATGACAAGGAAATGGGCGCAGGGGCGAAACCACGTGTGCTGCGGAAGTTTCGGCGTGGGCGCAGGTTGTCGCGAAATGGGCGATGCGACCGGGCGGATCCTTATGCCGAGCGGATAGTGATGTGGAAAGCGGAGGAATAATTATTGATTGAGTGGGCGCAGGGCCAAAATCACGTGCGCTGCGGAGAAATGATGAGGATGAGGATGAAGTTGATGCTAAGGCGGCTTGACGAGGTGCAGGAAGCTGGGATGAGGCTAATGCAAGGATGGACTGAAGGAAATGATAAATGAGAGCGGAAGATGAAGAGAATCAGTAAAGAACGATGGCGAAAAGGCTGAGGAGGATGACAATGGTGCAGCGAGAGCGATGGAGAAGCGATGGCAGAGCTGGATGCTGGAGCTCCAAGGGAGGCAGAGGATGGGGTGATAAAAGAAGCGATAGTGGGCGCAGGCGAGGCAACCAGTTCCTTAGTTGTCAGGAGAGTGATGGCTTGTTCCCCAGTTGGCCCGAGACCGATGAGCAGGAAGACTGGTGGTGTCCGATATCCTGACAGCAGGAGGAAGTCGGCTATGGCAGGGCAAGTCGTGAGACGGGCAGTGATGCCGGTCCATGGAAGTCAGGAGAGTGACGGCTTGTTCCCCAGTTGACCCGAGATTGACGGGCAGGAAGACTGGTGGTGTCGGATATCCTGATGGCGGAAGGCAGGTTGCTTTTGCTGACGACAAGCACAGGTGATGCGAGAAGGCAGCTCGAGACGATGAAAACAAGAAGGCTGAGGTAGATGGGGCGGATGGAGCAGATGATGCTGATGAAGAGGATGAGGAAGGCGAAAGCGCTTGCGGAGGCTGGGATGATGAGGGACAGCAGGTAACAGGCGGCAGGAAGCTTCCATGAAGATGACGATAGATGGCTGCTAGAGAGCTGCTTACAGCTGTTAGTGACGATGAGTCACCAATTGTCGGCCGCGGACGCGGGATGGGCGCAGGGCCTTCTTAGGATGACGAGACGTTTCTTCAGTGCGAGGAGCACTTCAAGCGGTGCTGCTAATGTCAGCTACTGGTGGAGCGAAGAGACGCAAAGTGGCGGTGGCAGTGGCGGAGGAATCCAGATAAGAGAAGTAAAGCAATGGCGGCGGCAGAGAGATGACTGGGTCACGGGACACCAGGTGATGTTGCCTGACGCTCTGATACCCTGTCAAAATAATGCAAGGGCAGAGACAGCAATAGCAGAAGCAGGTAAAAGTATTAGAACATACACGAGTACGTCAGCGAACTGACGGAGGTGAGAGTGCTCCCGAGGAGTTAGTCGCAGGACTTGAGAAAGGGCGAGGCACCGGAAATGCGAGGTAGACAGGTGCTGATGAGAGAGATAAGGAGCAAGGCGAGTGATGGGTTGATGTGTGCTAAGCGAAGGAAAACAGCAAAGAAGGATGAACTGGGAATGATTGGCAAAGGAAGTGGAGGTGAGAAGCAAGCAGAGCGAGGACACGGCGACGAAGCCGCGGAACCAAGGGGGAACAGGATGTGAAGAACTGTTCTGGTTAAACTCGAGGGAATGAACACCCTCGGTATACATGAGTAGAACAGGATAAAAGCTGCTATGCAACGGCTTCTTCCCGCTAGCCGAACGCGGGTGAAAAATGTCACTTTGTTAGGGGATCTCTTGACCGTTCGGTCTCAACGGGTAGTCTTTCGAGAGTCGTTGGTCAAGTTGGTTCGGCCGAGAACCTGAACCTTTATTGAGAACTCGGATAATTTCCGAGGGGTCTTGCCTTGTCAGACTATATTTCCAACAGCCTTGTCCAAAATTGCATCAGAGATTTCTCGTGTGGTGATGGGTGCATCTAGGAGTGTGTAAATCTTGGGGAGGAGGCGCTTGCGACACGCGGGGGCTAATATGGTTGAATAATCTGTGGTTGTGTCAGGACGTTGAAAGAGACCGGTGTAGAAGGCACAAGCGATAGATGTCATGAGGTCTGGGGATGTTTGAGGGATGCCGTTACCATCTTCAAGCGCTAGAATTCGGCAGGCGGGAGGCTTGGGCCGAGCTACGGAAGACAAGAGGGGGGAGGGCTTACCTCCCTGAGTGTCCCACTTAGGGAGCGCAGCCTGGTGGTGTGATCGGCGTTCGTTTGCGGAGTAGGAGTGGAGTTGAGTACGTGCTTTGGTGAGGCGGACGAGAGTGATGGGGGGGGGGGGGGGGGGGGGGGGG
>SZWC01001729.1:16623-29281 GCA_023375785.1 Penium margaritaceum | reverse complement strand
AAGTGGAGTAATGCTGGATCAACGGCACAAGTGGCACTGACACGTGGCGAGTTCAAAAGGGAGCTCGCAGAACACACACCGGTGTGGTGCCAAGAGTGCGCACATGTGCAGCAGATCGCAGCAGTGCAGCAGTAACACCACGAGAGGGCGCCGACACCAGCCGGCGCAAAACTCAACCCAGGAAGCTGCGAATGTCCGCACGCGTCGTCAGCCGGGAGGGCTGGACCGGACGCACGGTGGGACGAAATACGCAGCAGAACGGGGCCAGGCTCAACAACCCCAAATAGGCAGCAGCTGGTCGAGCCGCCACAACACCAAGTTTGGTGGAGCAAAACGGCTACCGTGGCGGGCAAGGCGCAGCGGGCGTGTCAACCAGAGGGAGCTGGCACCATGCTTCAAAAGAGAAGGCATTTCCTGGTGCAAGTCAACTACAAAACCAATGAACAACAAAATCACACCACAAAAAAAAGGTTGTTCGGGCGTCTTCATCGTGTACCAGAGCTGGAGTGCGACACGGCAGTGCTGACGGGAGGTCGGCACGTGCGCGTCAAGTCCAAGCAGCAGATGCACACTCAGTGGAGAGAAGGCGCCGCCAGGTCAGGCAACAGCAACACTAAGTGATGCACGCGCTTGTAGCAGCAAGAGAAGTCAGCTGCGCCAACAGGCGAGGAAGCAGTCCACTACGGGTGGATGTGACAAGGCTCACGCTGGGTCCAAGCGGGGACGTGCCAAGGGTGCTGCAAAATGCAGGATGACCTGGATGGAGCAAAAATGGCTCCAATGGCAGCGGATGAAGCAGCAGCAGTGGCGCTGTTAATGGCTTCCGCTGGAATGGAAGGCTAGCTGAAGGCGAGCGCTTCCAACACCTCAAAACAAAAGGGGCGGGTTGAATCGGCAAGCATCGGCAACAAGGGAGCAGAGCCGCCAAGTCGCCAAGAAGCAGACGGGTGGCAAAATGGGCCACGCCATGCAGCAAGTTGGCTGCAAATGCTGAGGGACCATGAGTGGTGGCAAGTGCAAGTGGACGCACCAGGCCACCTCGGCCAGTGGTCGCACTAGCACAAGGCTCAGTGGGTGCAGGATGCGAGAGCCGTCAACAACAGGGTGTAGACTCAAGACGCAAAAGCAAAGCTGAGGAGGGATGCACCATGCGGCAGGCAAGCCTGACGTGCGAGAGCACAACGGATAGGTGGCTAAAAGAGCCGCGGTCTCCACGGTGCGGCTCGGCACGGGACGGAAGCAGCCGCAAACTCCAACGGCAGCAAGACGAGGTGGCATTGGTATGAGGCCATGCGCACGCTCGCGGAGCAGCCGGGAGCAAGAAAGCTATGTCCACAGGGGGCATAGTTGCAGCGGTGCAAGAGCACCACGATCCTGCTGGAGGAAGCTACTGGACAAGGCTGCTGGTTTATGCCAGAGGAAGCTTCCAGGGAAGCTGCCAGGGGAGCTACAGCAGAGCTTCAGCAACAGCAGCATCGACATGAGCATTGGGAACACTCCACACCAGGGGGAGTGGTTCCCGCTCCTTGACTACGAGGAGCCGGCGGATGCGGAGGTCGAAGATGCGACGTCGGAGCGTGGCGGTGCAGCAGGTGCAGCTGCCGACGCGGAGGACTCCGACGACATAGAAGCTGGGCTGAAGATTCGGCGGAAGATCCGTCGGAGGAGGCACTACAAGTGCCGAAGCGTGGACTCTTGGAGTTCGCGTCGGGCGTCAAAGAAAATTACTTCGGACGCGCCGCCCGTCCGGTTGATGATTTGCCGGAGCGGGAGAGACCCTCGGGGAGCCGTCCGGTTGATGATTTGCCGGAGCGGGCAGAGTCGGAAGGATCGCAGCAGAGCGACGAGACGCTGCCAAGACTGTCGCGCCGCAGCGGGAGGCAGCGGAGAGCGGGGAAGCGTTTTCGACACAGGCACCGGTCGATGGATCGGCATGACGCGGTGCATGCTGGCTGCATCAACGGAACCGACGACCGTGCAAGAGGCTCTTGCGCGGCCCGAGGGGGAGCAATGGGATGCCGCCGAGAAGTCAGCGTTGGCATCCATTGCGCAAATAAAAGAAGAACGGACATGACTGAATAGGGGCAGGTGGTGCTACAGGGTTGTAGCATGCACAACAAACTTGCGGATTACTTGACCAAAGCGCAACCCGCGGACCGGCACGTGAGCGTGGCCGGGCTTGGGAAGACCAGCTATGATGGGCTGGAGGGCGCAGCGGAAGATGAGTAAGAGCAAGCTGGAGCAGCGAGCATGGAAGGTGCAAGGGGGAGAATGTTGAAAAATTGCCCCTCCGCATGCCCAAGTGCGGCGCCGGGAGGCGCCAACGAGCCGCCAGAAAGTGAAGACTCCGCTCCGGCGGATCTGGCGACTTGACAATTGCTTGGATCCTAAAATGGAGGATTGCCCCGTAAAGTTGGCGAGTCGCTGAATCCGGTGGAAGTTGTTTCGCCGGAATCGGACAAGTATCGAGGGAGATATGTCCTTCCAAAATTGGGGTGTGCGCAGCGACTCTGGGAGCCGGCTGCGAATCGAAATCCGGTGGATAATCGACCGGATCGAGTAACAAAATTACCATCTGGAGAAAATGCTCCGATAGGCCTGCCGAGGCGTCCGGTGGATGATCCACCTGATCCGGCGGATCATCCACCGGATCCAGTAGTGCAGGTTGTTACTGAGGGACTTAGCCAAAAACCTGGCTCAGTGTCCAAAACTCAGTAGTACGTTTTGTTACTCGGGGACTTCGTCAAACATCTGACTGCAGGTCCGCGGACAGGTTTCGAACCTCGTCACACCCCATCACCAAACTCGACCCAAAAGTGGGCAGGGTGCGTGGAAACAGTGCAGGGGACCCCAAAACCACGTGCAATGGGATCTGCGCCTCGGGAAAGGCGCTTCGCACGTGAAGGAAGGCGCCACGGTGTGTGCGCGCCATGGAAGCGTTAGGCGGTTCTGTGGTGGGTGAGACCTGCGCTTTGGCAAGCATAACTTAGGCTACGCTTGGCCGAATTGCGCACGGTTTGGTGCGTTGGAGAGCTCATGACTAGCCCTATAAATGTTCTGATCATGTCCATGTACAAAATATAACGCAAAATGACATTAACCTCTTCGCAAAACTGACTATCTCAAAATCCTCTCCCACATAGCGTGAGGCGACCAGAAAGCTCACGCTTCATCTCCGAACTTGCCAAAACAAGCCGTGCAAATGCTAGACGGCCAGAGCCTCGTTGGAACAGAATTTCCAACAGAGGGTACCCGAGGTGGTGAACTTCTTGTACAGGACCCGCGTGGCCTTGATGGATGTGTGACCGGGTGGGAGGTCAGCGAGTTCGAGCACACCATGCTCAGCCAGAGCGGAAAGCTCTGCAACACAGGCCGCGTGCCAGGCAGTAGCATCCGGGTGAGCGAGAGCGTCAGCAAGGGTGAGGGGATTGGGCTCGTCAAGAGGAGAGGGAGAAGAGGAAGTGGGTGGGATAGACGTGACTGCAAGGGCATGCGCAACAGACGCCGGCGCACTGACAAAGCGATGGTCGGTACAGGCATCGAGGGCATGGCAAAACTCAAGATGAAAGAAGTGGCGACCGTGGGCATGACCCAGTTGGAAGGTGTAAGGCGACAGAGGGTGAGGCGGAGGGAGCGCAACAGCGGAGGGGGGCAGAGGTGACGGGGGAAGGGGGAGTAAAGACCACTAGAGAGTGGGGAAGGGGGGAGGGGAGTGATGGGGGGAAATCCGGAGGGGCAGCAGACGATGAGGCAAGAAGAGGAGTAGGGGAGACAAGCGGGAGAGAAAGGGGTGATGACATGCCGATGGCAGGAGGAAGGCAAGTGAGGGGAGAGGAGGAAGGAGATGGGACAGAGGGGGAAGGGGAGAGAGGCATAGGGGAGACACAGGAGGGAGAGGGAAAGGACAACACAAGGACCGATGATGTGGAAGACACCGAGGGAGGAACGAACGGAGTGGGAGATGAGGTAGGGGATGAGGGGGGAGGCGGAGGGACAGCGGGGAGAGGGACAGAGGCGCAGGCAAGAGTGCGAGTGGTGCGAGAGCAGGTGCGGGAAGAAACAGGTAAGGAGGGAGGAGGAGTGTCCAGGACGGAATGAGGAAGTGGAGACGCAGAGACGGGAGGGGCAGAAGGAAGGGCACGGGGGGAGAGAAGAGGGGGGGGAGGAGGGACTGAAGGATGAGCCCAGGCAGCATGCGTGCGCATCCACGAGTAGGAGCGGGAGGGGACACCGAGAAGGGAGTCCATGCTGAGGAAAGGAGGGTGGGGGGAAACTGCCGGAGGAGGAGGTGGAGAAGAGGGGGGAGCGGGCGGCGAAGGGGACCGAGAGGGAGGAGGAAGGGGGGGAAGAGTCTCTCAAGAGAGGACGTTGACAAGAGGAAGAAGGGGCGATGGGTGAGCAGAGGTGGCACGGGGCGAGGACGGAGGAGACGGTGTCATAGCTGCGAGGACGGGATCATCCACGATGTCAGAATATTTGACACTTCCCACAAAGCATATTCCGGAGTACCCATATGCCCCATGCTGACTGCTCTCTCTACTTGCACCCCGGACATCCCAAATACCCGGTATTCCCATGCACAAGCCTGGCCACCCTCTGAGCATCTCATATCCCAGGTACCGGTGCCAACCTTGTCTTGGAAATCCCACTCCACCTCTACTCAAGACAGAGCCTGTCAAGAAAAAGAGGCGAGCCCTCGGGATTGGATCACCTCTGCGGCCAGACAAAACCAACCGGTTCTCTGGAGCAACTATCCACGCAGCACTGCCTTGTGGCACGTACCAGTCACCAGCTGGCCTCGCCCCACGAGATTCCCGCGCACGATCATCAACGACCAGCGCACCAGAACTGCACTACCAGCCGACAGGCGAACCGACCACCAAGTGGACCAGATGCGGCTCGGTCCAAGCTACAAGACAACAGGGTCGTGCGGAGCCCTGTGCGACATGACCAAGACCACTGCCGCCGTATCGTGGAGTTGGAAACCGACTCCACGAACCGCGACAGCAGCACTTGCAGATGCGCGACTACGGCGACACACGTCGCATCTTACACCTTAGACACTCCAACTCCTCGAGTCACACTAGACCTAGTCCTAGTACTAATACCTGTATCATTCACTGATTAGTTAACCCTTGTGGTTCATCGAGCTCTGCCCCTCATTGCCGCCGCCATCAGTCATCATTTCCTCAATCTTGATCATTCAATCTTCATTGTTGCCTCGCTGCGCTTATCATCAACGCTCAGCTCGTCGCTTCCATCTCACTTCAGCTCCTCGCTTGCAAAATCTCAATCAGCTTGCGGTGTCTCACTGATTACATCAAGGACTCTACTCGCAGCTTCTACCGTGAACTACAACAAGGTCTGAACTACCTCATTGCTGCCTCTTATGAACTCCACAACGTGCAAACTATCCTTTCCATTCAGAAGTCTTGTATCCAAGTGTCCTCCAGCAGTGCTCCGTTGATATCTCTCTGTCGCACGGCTGACTTCAGAAAACCGTCAGCTCTCCGCAGCTTCGCCGATCCTTCTCAAAGTTTGGTTGCAGTCATCATTTTTGGCTCCGTCAGTCTCTCCAAAATCCTGACATGGTATCAGAGACCAGAGAAAGTTCCTGGCTCTCCTTGTTGCTTCCTCGCCATCGCTGACGCCTGAACCACCGACCCGTGCCGCGCCATCCCTGCCAACCAGTCGAACCGCCGTCACTCCCTTCCTCCCTCAGCTGCAAGGTCAACGACGCTGTGTATGGGCACAGTGTTCAAAACATTGCAGCATTCATCAACCGAGTCAGTCTCCTCCTGACGCCTGAAGCTCACCACCAAAGCGCGCCTTGGTCATCCGCCAGCCATCGTCTCCTCATAAACAGCAGCATCGCCTTCCGCAACAGCAGCACTTCCACACAAGCAGTCTCCTCCTACCTCAACATCCTCTGAGATTATGCCAACACCATCGCTAAACCGTGTATGGTCACGGCTCAGTGACGGCGCTACACACAATCAGCAGCAGCAGTTGCAGCAGCAGCAGCAACAGCAGCAGCAGCAGCAGCAGAAGGAATCGCCTCAAACAACAGCAGCCGCATCATTCTACTGACAACAACAACTACCATCCAACCATGAACGACAGCAGCCTCTCCCACACTGCCTTCATTCTTGCACTTTCCTATCTCCTCCCCAGTGCATACTCTGCGCCATTGTTATGGCTCCTCTACAGTTTCTGGACCAAGGAATTACCGGTGGATTATGTGACCTTACCTTTGCCCCTCTATCGGGATCTCCGTCCGCAAACTGCAACTGCCACTACTGCCTCCTAACCGGAACTCTTGATGCCAGACCGCGCCCCTGCAGTAAATCTCCATGCCTGTACCAGAACTACCTCATCCGCAACGTGCCCCTCCTCGAAGACATCACCCAGCTACTCCAGTGTGTCCTCTACTTCAGCCTCTGGCTCCACAGAGGAACTTCCTCAATCATCACAACAGTCATTCTCATCACAAGTGGCCTCTTCGCCTTCATCGCACGCATCCTCAAAACTCTCAACGGCACACAGCAGCACAGTCTCTTCATCATACTCCACGTCATCCGCACATTCCCTCTTGCAATCAAATCCCTCCTCCAATCATACTACAACCCTTATCACATTCCAACACAGGACCACCCAGCAACATCAGTGGAGCGTCGTAGCAGCATCTATCATGGATCTCACCTCCTTCGGTCTCAAGCCACTCTGTTCCTCCCTCTCCAACGTGGAAGGGATGATGAAGTTATAACTTCCTCCTCATCACTCATGCCATCAACTTCCACCCAGCACTCATTCACCCATCCAACCATCACACATCATCTCGAACCCAGTCCAACACCTCACCCAATCATCTCTCATATCCTCTGTGTTCTGTTTCTTGCCCCTGTGTACCTGTGTATCCTAATCACTGTCACATAGTCAATACATCTGGCACAACCCTCCACTCGTTTACACCACTCCCGTTCATCACCTCACACACTCCTTCGTCAGCCCTCCTTTCTCCCACACATCTTACACGTAACCCTCTCTGTTGGCCTTCTTCTTGAACTCCTCAGCATTGCATCCACCCCTCGTGTCACTCACTTGAGGGCGGGTCATGGATCACCCTCTCCAAGTCGTCCACTCATGGCACTATCTTCCCCTCAACCTTCCAGTATGAAGGGATCCTCTCAACCTGCTCTCATCAAGATTCCCCCTTGGGGTCATGGGTTCTCTCCACCAGCACCTGTATCACCTTTCTCCGGACTCTGCCTTGTGGTCGTGAAGGCGGGTGTCAGAATATTTGACACTTCCCACAAAGCAGACTCCGGATTACCCATATGTCCCATGCTGACTGCTCTCTCTACT
The DNA here is from genome assembly GCA_023375785.1 of Penium margaritaceum. Taxonomy (NCBI): domain Eukaryota; kingdom Viridiplantae; phylum Streptophyta; class Zygnematophyceae; order Desmidiales; family Peniaceae; genus Penium; species Penium margaritaceum. The sequence goes on along the minus strand of SZWC01001729.1, from coordinate 21,916 downwards.
TGCACCCCGGACATCCCAAATACCCGGTGTTCCCATGCACAAGCCTGGCCACCCTCTGAGAATCTCATATCCCAGGTACCGGTGCCAACCTTGTCTTGGAGTTCCCAGTCCACCTCTACTCAAGACAGAGCCTGTCAAGAAAATAAGGCGAGCCCTCCGGATTAGATCACCTCCGCGGCCAGACAAAACCAACCAGTTCTCCGGAGCAACTATCCGCGCACCACCGCCTCGTGGCACGTAACAGTCACCAGCTGGCCTCGCCCCACGAGATTCCCGCAGACGATCATCAACGGCCGGCGCACCAGAACTGCACTACCAGCCAACAAGCGGATCGACCACCAAGTGGACCAGATGTGGCTCGGTCCAAGCTACAAGACAACAGGGTCATGCGGAGCCCTGTGCGACATGACCAAGACCACTGCCGTTGTATCGTGGAGTCGGAAACCGACTCCACAAACCGCGACAGCAGCACTAGCAGATGCGCGACTACGGGGACACACGTCGCATCTGTCAATGCGCCGGATAGCAACGGTCTTGAAAACGGGTCCCGACATGGGAGGCCGCCGACCGCTCTTGGTATTGCAACCAAGATAACATATCACCCTCGAACGAGGGATCCACACTTTAGGTTCGTTTGGTTTGCAACCTCACGAAGTCCGCATGTTGGTCTTTAGTGTCTACCTTTGGTTGGACACTCTGTGAGGAGTTTCAAAGGCAAGAACTGTAAATGGATGCATGCAAGGTACAGGCTTTTATACTTGCAGAGCTTTGCTAAAGCTTCTGCTTGTAGTGGCTCCACTGGAGCCAACCTCAACCTACAATCCTACTTGGCGCGTCCTTAGACCGCCAAGTGTCATCCTCAAGCCAGGCTTTTAGTAAGCTTCATAGAAGCTTCCTGTCCAAGTTTTGGCCACAACAAAATGTGGCCGTCGCGGGGTTTGAACCCGCGATCTCTCGTTTGAGACTCCGGTGCCTATTCAACCATGCCAAAAAGGTATGGTTCCTATGATGAGCCACAGGGGACATACCCATTATGGGCAGTGCATTCCTGGCCCATCTCAGAACAGACCAAGGGGACGTACTCCACAGAGCAGTGCATGCCTTGTCTGTANTTATACTTGCAGAGCTTTGCTAAAGCTTCTGCTTGTAGTGGCTCCACTGGAGCCAACCTCAACCTACAATCCTACTTGGCGCGTCCTTAGACCGCCAAGTGTCATCCTCAAGCCAGGCTTTTAGTAAGCTTCATAGAAGCTTCCTGTCCAAGTTTTGGCCACAACAAAATGTGGCCGTCACGGGGTTTGAACCCGCGATCTCTCGTTTGAGACTCCGGTGCCTATTCAACCATGCCAAAAAGGTATGGTTCCTATGATGAGCCACAGGGGACATACCCATTATGGGCAGTGCATTCCTGGCCCATCTCAGAACAGACCAAGGGGACGTACTCCACAGAGCAGTGCATGCCTTGTCTGTATGTGTAGCTAGCCAGCTAGGCAGTGGACAAGGTGCATACTATTTCAACAAATCTCTCCCTTGCACCTCTGTCCATCTGGCGCTTACTGGGCTCCATCAATGTCTTGGGGCTCACCCTTCCTCTGCCGCACTCCTCATGCCGAATCCACGAATGCCTGCATAGTGCAAGTCGCTCTCCAGCGGCTTGGTCATGCAGTCAGCAAGCATGCTCTTTGTTCCGCAGTGCTGCAAGTCCACCACGTTCTTCATGACCAGGTCACGTGAGTAGTGGTAACGTATGTCGATGTGCTTCGTTCGTCGGGAGATGATCTCGTCTTCAGCCATTGAGATGGCACTCATGTTGTCCATGTGTACGACCGTGGCATCCTTCTGTGGTACTGTCATTTCGCCAAGGAGGCTGCACAGCCACTGAGTCTCTTTGCACAACTCAGACAGAGCAACATACTCTGCCTCAGCCGTGGACACAGAAACACAATCCTGCTTCCTGCTGGCCCATGAGATTGCAGCGCCATTCAAGATGCACACGTATCCAGAGGTGGATTTCCTGTCGTCGAGGTTTCCTCCCCAGTCAGCATCGGTGTAGCACTTCAGGCGAAGGGGTTCCGTTCCTTCTTGGCCTCCAAGGATGAGGCCCATGTGACGTGTCTTTTGCAGGTAGCGCAAGATGCGCTTGAATTCCTGCCAATGTTGTGGCCCAGGGTTGGCCACGAATCTGCTCACTTGTCCCACAGCATAGCAGATGTCGGGACGAGTCCCTACAATGGCGTACATGATGCTACCCACGACGGACTGGTAGGGGATTTCTTGCATCTCCCTTTGTTCTGCTTCGTTGCTTGGCGACATGGAGGCCTTCAGCTTTGTATCGGTCGTCATTGGGGTGCTGACAGGTTTGTAGTCTTCCATGTGGTAGCGCTTCAGTACCTCACCGATGTATTTGGTTTGGTTGAGTTCGATGGTGCCTGCTACTCGATTGCGGTGGATTGCGATCCCGAGGTAGTACTCGAGAGGACCCATGTCCTTCATCTTGAACCTTTTGCTGAGGTCAGACTTCAGCTCATCCAGCAGCTCGACTAAAGACGAGCAGATGATCAGATCATCCACGTACTGCGCAACCAGCATCAGCCCTCTCCCATCATCACGCACGTACATGCTCGGATCACTCTGGCAGTGCGCGAAGGAGAGACCGGTCATGAAACCGTCCATCTCTTTGTACCACATCCTTGGGGCCTGTTTGAGCCCGTAGAGCGCTTTCAGCAACTTGCACACCTTACCCTCGGGAGCTTCGACTCCTTTGGGCACCTCCATCAGCAGTTCCTTGTCAAGCTTCCCATAAAGAAAAGTTGTCCTGACGTCCATCTGGTGTATCTCCAGGTTCTTTGCGGCTGCAATGCCAAGGAGAGAGCGGATGGAGGCAAAGGTCACGACGGGCGCAAACGTCTCATCGTACTCAGAGCCCGGGCGTTGAGAGAACCCCTTAGCCACTACCCTTGCCTTGAACTTGTCAATGCTGCCATCTTGCTTCTTCTTCACTCGAAGGACCCACTTGGATCCCACCACGTGGGCCTTGTCGGGTCTATCCACCAGCACCCACGTGCCGTTCTCGGCAATGGACGCGAGCTCGCTATCCACTGCCTCCTTCCACTTGGTCGCATCTGAACCATTCATCGCCTCCGCCACTGTGGATGGCTCTCCCTGAGCCATGCACGACCAGCTCAGGCTGGTCCAATCATCCTCATACCGCAAAGGTGCTTTCTTTGGTCGCAAACTGCGCCGGGGTAGTGGTGCGGCTTCTTGCTTTGGTGCTGGTGCTTCCATAGGTGGTGGTTTGTCGTCGTCTTCGTCGTCAGAAGAGTCGTCAAACTCCAAGTCAGACTCGGAAGCCCTGGACGCCTCGGAATCCACGTCCATGTCAGATGCTGCATCATCCTCCGCAACATCTCTCCCATTCCTACCACCTGCTGGCAAAGCGAGCCAGTTGTCGGGCGCTTGGTCTCCGGACTCAAGCAACACTATCCTCTCTCCCGCTTTGGGAGCGAGGATCGGGTCCAGCAGCTCTCCCTTTCCAAGGGTGCGTTTGTCAAACACGACGTCGCGCCTCCTCACGAGCTTGCCTGCTGCCTGGTCCCAATGCCGATAGGCTTTGTGTGACGTGTCGTACCCAACCATGACGCACTTCCTCGAACGTGCGTCAAGCTTGCCTCCACCTTCTCCCGACTGGATCTTCACCCATGCAGTTGACCCAAACACCTTTAGATGGGATGCGTTGGGTTTCTTTCCCGACCATGCTTCCTGTGGGGTCTTCAGCTGCTTGTCCTGCTCCTTTCCACGCTTCCGCAAGGCGGTCGCTGGTGTGAGGTTCAAGAGGTAGCAGGCCGTTGTTGCTGCTTCAGCCCAAAAGCAAGGTGGGAGCTCGGCGTTGAAGAGCATGCTTCGCACCATGCCGAGCAGGGTCTGGTTCATCCTCTCGGCCACGCCGTTGCTTTGGGGATTGTATGGGGTGGTCTGCTCGTGGCGGATGCCATGATGCTTGAGCCAAGGCTTGCATGCCTCGTACTCACCCCCGTTGTCACTTCGAAGCGTCTTCACCTTCTTGGANCTCCACCATGGCGACGAACTCGAGGAGCTTCTCCTTGACCTCTCCCTTTGTTTTGAGGAAGTAGATCCACAACTTGCGGCTGTGGTCATCAATGAAGGTCAGGAAGTACTTGCTTCCTCCGTTAGACGGTGTGCGGAAGGGTCCACACACGTCTCTGTGTATCAGCTCCAAGACGTGCTCCGCTCTTTGACCTCCTCTCCCAAACGGCTTCTTCTTTGCCTTCGCTTGGAGGCATGGTTCACACAATGCACACCCTTCGCCATGTTTCATGGTGCACGCTTCCATTCTGCGGACTACCTCTTGCTCCTGCATCTTCTGCAGTGTGCTGTTGGCCACATGGCCAAATCGCCGGTGCCACAGCTCAGCGTCAGTGTCCTTGGTTGATCTGGCGACCGCAGCGGTCGCCAGCGGTGCATCCTTTGGCTCCCGTGCCACTGTCTTGGTGGCACATGCGAGTCCCTCATCCAACGCCTTGGTGACTTTGGTTTAAAGCACGTAGAGGCCGTCGACTCTTGGAACTTGAAGCATGAGGTCGTCTTTGGTGTACAAAATCTGGATGTCCTCGTTTTTGAGGGCCACCGCTTCCTTGTTGGTGAACACCACTGTCATGTTGTTGTCGGTGATTTGTGACACGGACAACAGGTTGGCTGCGAAGGAGGGCATGTACACCACCTTTTGAAGGTTGACCGCCTTCTCCGTACCGTTCACGTTGAACGTGATCACCTTGTCCCCTTCGCCCATGGCTTGGACGACGCCACCGTTTGCACACTTGATGCGCATGACAGATTCGGCCATGGAGACAAATCCACCCTTCTCTTTTGAAGAGTGGTGGTTGGTGCCCGAGTCAAGGGCGAATGCCCCGGGCCTAAGGATCGCTGCGCCCTTCATGGGCAGCCCCCTAGCCATCATGTTGGTGAGCTCCTTCTTCTCCTTTCCACCTTTGTTCCCGCCTTCTTTCTTGGGACTACGGCAGTCCCTAGCCCAGTGCCCAGCCTTGCCACAGTTGTGACAGTTGCCGGGCTTCTTGGAACTCTTCCCGCCACCGTTGCCTTTCCCTCCACCGCCACCGCTTCCGCTGTTGCCTTGACTGGAGCGAGAGCTTGCACTTTGTCCACCGAAGCGAGAGGCATAGGCTGAGATGTTTGCCTCACTGCCACTGCGTCGCATGGACTCGTTGCGGACGTGTTCGGCGACAGCCTCGTACGTCAGATCTGCCTCCTTCCAACC
>SZWC01001728.1:220129-231058 GCA_023375785.1 Penium margaritaceum | reverse complement strand
GGAGAGAGAGAGAGAGAGAGAGAGAGAGAGATAGAATACAGGTAGGAGGTGAACAATGCAGAAATAGTACATAGAGGAGGCTCGTGGGGAAGGGGGTTCAAAGAATCCACACGTTATGTGGATAAGGTGCACGTGAGGAACACAAGGTGCATAGATGAAAATGGGCGATGGTTGGTGGACAATGGGTAACAAGTAATAGACGGCGTGCCGTGAACAAAATGGCAAAGATGAAATTAGAGATGAGGAGGCTTATGGCCATCCCTTTTCCTTCGTTGAGAGGAGGCCATGAGTTTCAAGGGAATACATGGGAGGAGGATAAATGTAATCCCTCTCCCCTCCATTTATGAGGAAGAAGCTGGAGTCTCCTCCCCATCCCATTCCTCGAAGCACAGTGGTCTAGGAAAAGGATGAAGGGATACAAAATCCTCTTCCATTGAAAAAGAAGACTAAAATATGCCTATGATAAAGGGAATACTTTTCTTGTTTAAAGGGGAAAATGTATTTTACATTTCTCAATGAAAAGAGGATTCTTGTAAAACTAATGAGGGTTCATGTGATTTGTCCCTGAAATATTTCTCAACTTGTAACGCTGAATGACCTGCATACCATGGCCACTTCTAAATGCCAATCAGCACCTACCCTTCTCACCCTTCCCACCCTTCTTTTTGCCAAAGTGTCCTCCTCAACTGGCTTCATGGTACTCCTAAAATAGAATGTGATTTAGCTCAGTGTTTGGCTATGAAAAGACTGAAGTTGTGAACCTTTAGTCCCAAAAGGTACAACTAGACTGTGGCATGTTTTACCCCTCATCCTCTTTACATCTAGGTACAAATGCCTGCACCGTGTATATATCTCACTCAATGTGCAGCCTGTGGATCCTGGCCATTACATCTGGCTAACAACTTAGTGTGTCTGCTAGAATTTCAATGCCAGGTCAATGTTTTCATCAGTTTATTGACTGAGAAATTTCATATAAAAACTCTGTCCAAAATTGAGACATGGCTGTATTTTTGGACATCTGAGAGTTTTTTAGTCAGTACAGACAATACATTATCTGCATTGCAGAAGAATCGTCAGAATTAAATTGCATGAATCTTTATAGGAATTTCTTCATTTCTCATGCATGGTATAACTGAGATGCAACGGTCAAAGTTCTTGTGATATACATCCATAGCTACGATGTAGTAGATTTTCAGGTCCACCAACTTTCAGGCTGACGGCAATGGGGAAGAGTTTTTAGAGGAGTTGAAGGTGTCTTGTTCACAACCTCACCAGTTACACTTCTTTGAATTCTGGATGAGTCCAAATAGGGACACTCACATAAAAAATAGCTGAGAAAAAATGGATGGTGGTAGTTGCAGTGGGACTTAGATTTCGTGGTGTTGTGGTCCCTCGGTGCTAAGGTTCCTAGGTGTTGCGGTGTTGCAGAGCTTAGATGTTCCTATGCTATGTGGTGCCGTAGTACCTTGGTGTCCAAATGCTTAGATGCCTTGATGCTGGAGTGCATTGGTGCCGAAGTGCCTTGGTGCTACGATGATGTGGAGCTTAGATGCTCCGGTGCTGCCTGGTGTCATAGTACCTCGGTGGTACGGTGCTTAGTTGTCACGAAGCTACGGTGCATTGGTGCCGAGGTGCCTTGGTGCTGCAGTGTTGCGGAGCTTAGATGCTCCGGTGTTGCGCGGTGCTGCAGTACCTCAATGTTGCGGTGCTTAGATGCCACGGTGTTGTGGTGCCTTGGTGCCGAGGTACCTTCCTGCCTGTGGTACTGAGGAGATTAGATGCTTCGGTTCTGCATAGTGAGAGAGTGGAGGATGAGGGTTGAGGCTTGTCCGCCATTCATGATGCAATGTGGGAGGAGACAGCGGAGCAAGAGGGGCTAGAGAAGAATGATGAGGCAATAACAAATCTGCTGGGACTGCGTGTGAAGCTACTACTCTTAGACCGGCAGTGCCGCCCTGGCTGAGCATGACATAACTGAGAGCAACAGCTGCAAAAGTGAAGTCGCGGACGTCACTGCTCGAATCACCCTGAAACTGCCAGATCGAGAATCAAGTTAGTGGAGGGGATGTACCTTCAGCTCTGATACCAGTAGGTAGTGGAGGCTTGCCAGTAGGGAATGCTCAACAAGCAGAAAGTCATACGGGGTAATCCATGGATGTAGCAAGGTTTGAAGTTAAACCTTCATAGAAACAAGAGAAAAAGTGAGTGAGTCACAAGGAAGCGAGGTGAAAAAAGCCGGTTGACTGGGCCACCCATTCGAGGCACTCGAATGGGGCCCGGATGCCACCCGTAAATTGAAATACACCACCGAGCGAGCTCTCGAGTGGTTTCACACACATCGGAATAATCCGGGCATGTGGTCCCGAGGGATCAACAATCCAGCTACCCCGTTGTTGTGATCTGAGCCGTTGGGCTTCACCTCCATACGGAAGATCCACTTGGCCTGTACGGGCTTCCATCCAGGAAGGTCGACAAGCTTGCAGGTACCATGCTCTTGAATGGCTCTGAGCTCATCCTCATAGGCAACAAGCCACAACTCTATGTCCTCAGCTGAAATTGCATCCTTCACCATACCCGGATCAGGTGCCATCAAGGGAGAGCTCCAAGTGGCTAAGACATACACCTCCGGACTGGGTCTGACCACAAACAGGTCAGCTGTGACATCTATGGTCACCAAAAACTCATGCGAGATCAACTCGTGGCTAACAGGATACACTGGGTGTACCTTACTGCAGTCTGCGTGGACTCTAAGGCCAAGGCCCATCATGCAATGGTCTCCACTCTCAATGTTGCAGGCAGGGGATCCGGGCGCTGAGTCAACCACGCTTTGAGTCATGGAGGCTAGGGGAGTAGCTTGAGCTAGAGGTGCTCACCTCAAGCTAGAAGGCACGCTGCAAGGGCACAGCCATAGAGACTACTGGGCTGGAAGAAGAGGGTACAAACATATGTGAAGTCTGGACAAGCGTGGAGGAGGCGACAGGGAAAGGCGGAGGTGAGAAAGGAGGGACCGACTCAACATTGTCTACAGGTACAGGTGAAAGGTATGACACAGGGACAGGACCAGGTGTGCCAGTGGAGATTGGTACAAGCACAAAAGCAGGTGTTGTGGTGGTGATCAAGGCAGGGACAGGCATAGGAATTCCCATGGGAAGATGCACAGGCGCAAGAGAACTCATGGAGAGATTGGAAAAATGGTGAGGAAGACCTGATGGAACCATCCACATGCTTAAACTCCCCCATCCGCATGGAAGCCACCCAATGCGGACGTGGTCGGCAATCAGCGACAGAAAACTGGAGAGGTCTCTGTATGTGACAGCCTTGAATAAGAGGGCATTACATGACTCAATGATGCCATGAACGACGGGATCCCAAGATTGCCAGGCCTTTGACCGTAGGGAGATGCCAAGAAAGGCACACATGTGGTTCCATGATAACGGAGCCCTAGAAACGTGCAAGCTGGAGATTAACATGATGTCCAAACCATGTCTTGTATGGTGTGAGATGGTCCGGCAAGTGACCGTGTGGGAGGCAGATCCTCATCATATAGGAAAAGCTCTCAAAGGTAAAGGACTCAAGGAGACCGCACTCAGATTGCATGGCACAAATTGTATCCTCCATGGTGCGGATCCAGCGACCAGACACGCTATTCTATTGGGGAGTAGCAGTAGCACAGATCTAGTAAAAGACACCATGATTAGCAGATAATTGTCCATCTCATCCAAGAACTCACTACAAAGGGAATGGAATGATCCAAATGGAAGGTGTAGAGTGTGTGAAAAAATTGGTGCTCAGCCATGACGAGCCAAAAGCAGACCCCAAGAGCTCTATTGCTCTTGTGGTGGAGGCTATTGACCCACCACATCCGGGTGAAGTTATCAGTCAGGGTGAGAACAAATCGATCCCCATCTAAGTAGGAATCGACTGGTAGAGGGCCAAGAGGGTCAGAGTGGAACAACTCCAACGAGACCAATGTCCGGGAAGTGAAATCAGGGTAAGTGTAACGATGAAGCTTTCCCTAGGCACAGAAGAGGCTATCAGTCTCCGATGGATTCTTGAAGGAACCCGCGTCAAGAGCGAGGGCTGGTTGTGTCTGGATTAGCTTGGACACAGTGTCCGAGCTCACATGCCAACGTTGGTGATGTAGAAAATTCGAGTGTTCAAGGAAAAGATCACCAATGAAGAACACATGTGAAACTGGGGAAAAAGGAGAGGAGAAAGAGGAGTTTATTGAGACATACGATATGAATCATCCACAATTGAGGCATGAAGCACAATGGAACGAGTGTCGGGAGCAGTCACTATGGCAGATTCAGTAGAGTGCTCAACAGAAAGACCCCTCTTGGTGAATGCATGAACAGAGAGCAGGGTGAGCTCAAGAGGAGGAACAAAGAGCACATAGAAAGTATACAAGGTTCCACGCAGACCATCGAACTGGAAAACCCCAACACCCTGAAGAGGCAAGGACTAATTACATCCCGTGTGAACAGATCAAACAGACCCAACAGGAACGAGGATCCAAAATTCACCACAACGTAGGGACATGTGATCGGTGGCACGAGAGTCAATGATCCATGAGCCACTTGCCCAACAAATTGTCTTTTACACTGAACAATGTGCCACAAAATAATCCACCTCTACTGAACTCTCAATGGATGAACCTGGACAACAAAAAAAATTATGAATGAATTAATCATCATGCCAGACAGTAATGATAGATGTGTCTTTATCACAAGCAGACAAAGCTCCTCCACAAACATCATCACATGCAACAAACACAACAGGACAAGATGCATGTGGACCACTCAACTGTGAGAAAATACTCACACCTCCATTAGTGCAAAGTGCCATTAAGTGACGAAGCTCTACAGTTGTGCAATCTTGAGGGTCCTAATCACTTATGCTGCCCGGGGAAGCGGGTATCTCTGCTAGTGTCGTAGTTACGGTCCGACCCGCATTTGTGGCACTGGAAGATGCCTGCTGCCTGTGTACTGCCTGGAGACCACGCATGATTCCGCTTAATTCAAGAGGCTACTGGCACTCCGTCTAGTGATGAGTGTCCCCACAGTTGTAGCAGTGGACAGACCTTCCACTGCCGCTGCTTGCCGGCTGCGGCTGCTGTTGCTGTCCCTTGCCGCATTTTTTCCCTGTCTTCCTCTATGTGGCCTCTACAACTACTTGAGCCTGGCCAGTAAGGGTAGAAGGAGATGTGTGGAAGTGGTGGAGACAGGATTAGAGAACTCAGATAGAGGTGTCAAAGGATTCTCTATCACTGCCACAACAAGCGGGCTCTTTTGATGTGTGCGGGCTGCCTCCTTGGCTGATGACGCTTGAATAAAGGTATGCTAGGTCCACGGGAGGAGCTGGACATACTCCGACAGCTCGGGCAGTGCGACATGGTCAAAGGCACAGAAGAGCCCAGAGTGCTCCACATGCACCCCAGTCATGACCTTGTCGGGTGTCAGGTTGTGTCCCGCCACCGGTCCCAAGGCGGGTGTAGATGTGCATGATGTGCTTCAAGTTGGCAGCTGCAGGCTTCAAATCTCCATGAAAATAGGAGTAGAACTCACAGAGGTGGCCCACTCTAGTCGCATGAGTCTTTGCAGTGAAAAAAGATCAGGGCCAGCTCCCAGCCCTGGCGAGGCTTTGCTCCGGTCCCTGTCTCCGTTGAGTCCATGAACGGGCGGAAGTCAACAACTATCAACTGTGGTACGACGTAGAGGAGGCCAACCATAGCTCTCACTGGTGTCAGGACCCGGAAATCATCAGCGATCTGGTACTGGCTATGGCCATAGGGCCAAATTCCCTCTACATCTGTCCACGCTTGGAACAGGATCTCCCAGTAGTTGAAGCTTGCATTGCTGTCATGGTGGGGTGGTGGAGTATCAAAGTCCTTTAGTCACCTCTCCGTGCGGAGGGCGACCTTAGGCTCCAATGGATGTGGGTGCGGCATGGGAAGACTCCCATCAAGTGGGACACCTTCAAAGGAGAAACGAGTTGGCTGCCACAAGGACTCCTTACAACGTGGTGGCACCGGTGTGACAGGGCGCAATCCCGGGCACAGGTAGCAAAGCTGAGCCTCGAGCACGTGGATCTCATCAATGTGCGGGTCTTAAGTTGTCTTCTCTGTGTCCCCACTATCATCCAATGCGGACGGAGGATCCTGTCTAGCTGAGACGCAAGAAGTGGACTTCCCAGCCGATGATTTTCTTACCACGAATATGCCAAGCATCTGCTATGAAGCCCCTAAGTGCCCCCGCAAGAGGTCGTAGAGGTCATGAAGTGGATCGATCAGTGCCTGTTGTTGTCGACACATCTCGTCCTGGTGCTAGCCTATCTCATTGTGCACACGATGGAGGTCATCAGTCACCTAGGACCATGGGCTCATTGCCCCTGACACAGAAGAATTTGAGGGATCCGCCGACTCCTTTCCTTTGCCATTGCCTGGCACGTTGTGCGCCTGTCAGTGTGGGCCGGACTGCCGAAGTGGTTGAAACAAAGAACCATCAGCATTTCTCCAGGAGTTACACTGGCAAAAAATGATATCCTGGCCAAAGAAAAACCAAAGGCAATGTTCATATCAGTAGTCCCTCTCATAATTTCAATAGGGGCATGTTAACATCACCAGACAAGATGCTAACCTCTTCAAGGTCCGAACCCTGTTGTCCCTCTTCTGGTAGCTTGGTTTCCTCCTTTTCCTTCTTTTTCTTTTTTCGTACGGGTCCGTGCAACTTTGTGCGAGGTGAAGGGAGGGGTTGACCTCCTCACCTCCTCTCTCAGCAACCGTGGTGACTACTGTCAGCGGCTGTGGCTGGTGTTGCTACGCAGTAGTGTAGCTGTGTAACTGTGCTGCTATGATGGTAGGCTGCCTCTCACATAGCTGCCGTACGCGGCACCTGCGCAACTACTGCCACTGCACAGCATAGCTCATGCTATTGTCCTGTGCAGCCACGCATCTATGCAGTCACATAGTTGTGCAGCCGTTGCTGCTGTTGCTCCACTGCTACTTCCACTACCATTGCCTCTATTGTGTTGCTGCCACTGCCGAGATCTTGATTCCCCTTGTTGTGTTACCATAATTCGCCTAAAAACGAGCCATTTTCATTATTTGGGCTGTCAACCAAGACATTCTACTGGTATGGCTGGCGCATTGAAATTCCCCGACGATGTCAATTCCGCCTTTGGGAGAAGGCAGAAAGGTGCCTTCAGATCTTGCACATGCAGGGAATCGGATGTGCGGCATTGGAGGACGACTAGTCTAGTGCCTCCAAGGCTGATGTGGCACGTTAACATGTAAGATCAAACCTTCGTCTTGATTCCGAAATTGAAGAACCGCCCTTCTTGCAATTTTTTTCCTAGTGCATTTTGGTGAACACAAGACTTGGGTGTCACCATAATTATCAGCCTGGTCCGCCGAAAGGATAACGAATAATTTCTGGAGCGCATGGGCGAATTGAAATAAATGTTTTTGGCAGTTTTATAATTCATTACGCTATTTTGATTCTGCTGCCACTCGCTACAACAACTAGAGGCTACTGCGGCTGCTCCTTGTTGTTGCTTCTGCTAGCAACTACTATTCGTTGCTGCTACTCTCCGATATTGTTGTTGCTACCTGCAACAGCTGCTAATCGCCATTGTCGCTGGTTGCTACTACCGCTCGCTCATGTTGCCACCTGCCTTTGCTGCTACTTCTACTGCTCACTGATGTTGTTTGTTGCCGTTGCCAGTTGCTACCATTGTTGCTGCTACTCAACTACAACTACCGCTACAGCTGAGTTGCTGCTGCTCCACGTGAATGATGCTACCCTTCCAAACTGCTGCAACTGCTGGTGCTATGGTAGTGGCAGCAGCTCACGTTGCTACTAGCGGCACCGCCATCCACTCTAGGCGGGCACGGGTTGATGCCGTTGCTGCCGACATCACAGCAGCAGGTCCTCAGAATACAGTTGCAACTGTGACTCTTACTATTGCTCTCGGTGCTACGTAGATCGACGAGAAGAGTTCCGCTGCTCTGGTAGCATGCAGATATGCCTAGAAGCTTCCTTGCTCTGTAGTCGTTGATGTGGTAACGCAGTCCAGTCAGTTGACGCACTGGCATGCAAGGTAGGTGCGACAACAGCAAGGATTTGGCTAGGAGAGAACACGCAGAGTCTCATAGCTTTGAAATGCAGAGAGGAATGACAGCTGACAAGCACACGGCATAAACGCGTGCGGCGACGCATAGTGGGTGACGCACGCGGCAGTGTCTGTTTGCTGTAAACTGGCCCAAAACCGTTCTTTTGGCCGTAACTCTACAAACAAGCATCAAAACGTTACACTGTCCGAACCTAGCGATGAAGAGTCTTGAGCCGGATACTACGGCTAGTCAGACCCACAGGTCCGACATCGATCGGTGGACACACGATGCGAAAACATTCAGATCGAGCCCACGAACAATCCACCTAGGATACCCAAGAGGCTGTAGAGAAACTCCAAGAAGGTCCCAGCGAGCGTTCGCGACGTGTTGTGGCAGCTGTCGTACAGCTGCCTGTGGGCGCCCGCCCACAGGGGCGGGCGCCCACACGACGGGGTGGGCCACCACACGACGTCGCTCCGCCGCCAGCCGGCTCCGCATCAGGGATCTGCACGGGCTTGGACGCGGCCGAGCAGTCACAGGAACAAGTCACAAGTTGTAGGAACAGACGGGGATTGCTCACAATCACAACACCTCGCCACAACATCAACACATCGATGACCCAACGTTGTCATTGTTTCCTCGTCGTCCAGTTCCTCGTGTTGCAATGCTTTGTCCAATGAGACCCAAATGTCAGCGGGAGATGCTTCCACCGATCGCAGCGTGCATTGACTTGGTCTGCTCCTGTGATGGTGATTTGCCTTGCCTCTGTCGTAGCGGCGAAACCCCACCCTTTGTGTCGGAGCCAAGTTGTCATGTGCTCGGCTCATGAATCTTTTCGCCTGCATGTTCATGTGAAACCCTGGCAACACAAATGTAAGATATGACCCGTCGATTCGTCGCAGTTCTTTTTCCACGTAATTTCAACATGAGAGTCTGAGAAAGAGGGACAAAAGAGCATCGGTCTTGGTCGCACAACGCACAATCTAATGTTGTTAAGTAAGAAATGAAGCTACCAGCTCAGATCTTCTCTCGAGAGGCAGCAGCGATGACTTTGGTTGTATTTGAGAAGTAACAACTCCTTCCTACTCACTCCAGTCTTTCGCTCCTACCCACCTGAAACTCCTTACAGCTCATCACACTGTGCAAGGGTGCGCCGCGTGACGTGACAGACACACCAGGCTATCTAACCATTTAATTTCGAGAATACAACACTGGATCAGATTTCCCAAAGGTTCATTACTCATTGTTTGTAATACATCAAATCCCTTCAATCTCTTTTCGTTTCCGTTTTTGTTTTCTGCGCATTCCGTGTACACGCCGCCGGAGTTCTTGGCATTCATCTCTTGCCGTTTCGACCCCCCCCCCCCCCATTGTGCCTTCCTCATTCCAATGGAGGACTCATTTTAACCCTTCAGCTCTGTGTCAGCCCCGCGTGGAGTGCAACGGCCCCATGCCAAGAGCAATACCCAGCCACTCAAACGCTGAAAAATAAACCTCACGTGTAGGACACGACGACGGCCAATTGGCCAGTACAAACGAAGCGACAGCAATTTCTACCATCACCAACCTCCCACCAAAAGCCGCACAACCTCTCTCTCTCCCTCTGTCTGTACACCTTTCTGGGGGCACAGCAGCGGTTCATTTCACCAGCCACGGCGCCGCACAACACCACCAACCAACCAACCAACCAATCCACGAAGACGGCGTGCAAATCGTGCGGTGGTGAGCGTTGTGGGGCCCACCTCCTCGCCTGCATCCCCAATGCACAGTCAACCAAGCACGGAGGGTGCGCGAGGCCTGCAGCATGGCCAGCTGCGCATGCCATGCTGCAGGAGCGCCCTCAAGTCTTCATGAGATTCTACCGCAAAAAAAAAATACATCCCTCGTGTCGGAGATTTCGTCACAATCTCATGGACCTCGCCCCCCCTCCGCCCTGCTCGACTCCGTCCACGCCTGTTCCTCCCGAGTCACGCACGAGGCGATGGCAGCTCAGTGCAAGAGGGAGGTGGCGGCGGCGGCAGCAACGACGATGATGCTGCGACTACATACGCATTGGCATGCTGCTGCTGCTGCTGCTGCTGCTGCTGCTGATTTTGTTGGTCTCCGTTGGCAACCGGACCCTTTGCCTCCATCGTGCCATTCTACCCCACCGCCTCCTCATCCGCTGCCATCTCCACCATGGGCACGACACGGCCCGTCCCTGCTGGAGCTCCTACTGCTGCATCTGCTGCTGCAGCTGATGCGGTCTTAGCCTCTTCCCCAGGTTGCGCCGGTGGTGTTGGTGCTGTCATTGCCACGTCTGCTTCTGCTACTGCTACTGCTTCTGCTTCTGCTACAGGCGCAGGTGCAGGCGCAGACGCGGGCATTGGTGCGGGCGCGAGTGGGGTGGCGGAGAGCGCATGGAGCACGTGCGCGATGTGTGGGTCGGACTCGATGGTGGCGAGGATCTCGTCCATGGACGAGTCCAGCTGCGACAGCCACGCCTGCCCGCCGCCGGCGCCCAGTCCTGCGTCGCCCGTCGCCGCCGCCGCCGCTGCCGCCGCCGCTGCCCCATCCATCAAGTCCATAGGCGCATGCCCTTCCCCTCCAACTGATCCAGCTGCTGCTGCCTGCGGGCCTACCGCACCAGTGCGCAGCATGCCCGAGCTGCCGCTGCCGCCCAATTGCCTGCACACAAGCACACGACAGGAAACCAAACACACATTCACATATGCACAACCACATGAGCACACGTTCTGACAACACACACACACACACACACACACACACACACACACGCACGCACGCACGCACGCACGCACGCACGCACGCACGCA
>SZWC01001728.1:191114-209422 GCA_023375785.1 Penium margaritaceum | reverse complement strand
GGGGAGGGGGGGATGAGAGCCTGGGTCGATTGGGGATCGGTTGACGTCGAGGCCAATGTCAAGAAAACGGACAGTTCCGTCACCAAACTTCACCTAATGCTGAAGGTAAGACCGCGAACCCTATCTTTCATCGCTATAATTTCATGTTTCGACGTCTTTAATTATGTCGCTATTTTGGAAAGCCCTTGGGGCTGACCGAAATGTGCGGTGCGGTTCGTTACCCATTCGAATGCTCAAACTCGGATGACTGCTGCCAACGGCGGCTGACGCATCAGCATTCTCGAGGTCGGCATCTGCGTCGGCACGCGTTTGAACGCTCGTCTTCAAACGGCCAAACTCAGCTCCGCTTCGGCTTGCGAAGAGGCCGAACGTCACGATTTGAACTCCATGTGTACGTGCATTTTCCACCACATACTTCCATATTGTCCCTAGCTCTGGAAACGAGTCTAATGGATACCGCTTTGCCAAGAAAAGTAAATGAAGAAAAAATGTAACTATCATAAAATCCACTGTTCTTACCAGAAAATCTCCATAAACCATTATCATCAATGTGATTTGTTCATGCGAAAAAGGGGTTTTCCTTCTGGTATCCACTATTATCCGAAGTGGATTAAAAACATTGTTCAGCCAAGCAGATTGTAGCTCATTTGGACTAAAACTTCTAATACTAAAGAGTAATTTTTCGTTAAATTTTACTATTTTATAGTATTCAGATTAACTATTATTTTACTTTGATGACAACAACCGTAAATGTGAAGCTCATACAAACTGTTAAGCTGAGAGGAACGTAGGTGCTTCGCGAGGATGAGCTACAAGATAAAAGAGAATACGAGGATTTGGGAAAATTGGATAGTTTGTGTTAAGTAGTATGTATACTTTTGTTACAAGTGTCAAGTGAGTCGAGCACGTATGTACGAAGCTAAGAATGAGAATGGGACAAATGTTCGGTCCTCGGCGCTCGAGCGAGCGAGGTTGGGCCATGAATGGCTGCTTCAAGATATTCCGACGCAAAATCGAAAGGATTAAAAGAAAATCGCGACGCAGTTTTAGAAAGGACTAGCGACGTCGAGGAGTCGAGCGTATAATATCAAAACACCAATATGGTTCGCTACACTTCTTTCGACCATTTTGGAAAGTGTTTGGCGTAGTTAGAAACTTCTAGGACGGAACATCGGAGGACGAAGAAAGTGGCCAAAATGACCTCAGCCGATCGGCGTACAGATCTTAAGGTTGTCACCGGTGAGCTATGGATGTAATAATAGAAATGCCCACTCCACGAGTGGTCATTTCTATTCAAGTGGGCATGGGACTCGTGTACGTAAGGGACATAGCACTTCCCCCCATCTTAGCCGTGACATCCCGACACGATTAGCAGACGAAGGCTCGCACCGAAATAATAGCTGTTGATCAGGTTATCGACATCTCATAGGTGGTCGTAGGGCTCCCAGTTGTTGTTTGCGATAGGTGTGCCACTGAACCAAACATTCTGTCCTCTTTCCACAGCGGCGATGTCCGAGGATATGTTTGATCACGCACTCTCTACCCCCGTCCACTTCTACACGTGGTGGTGGTGCGACGTCTTTGCAGGGGAAGTTCGTGCTGAGGTCCCGGTATGGAAGACAAGGTGAATCGCCATGCTTTCATCCAGGCGAATTCGAGCGACGACAAAGGTTTGGATTCGCTTGATCTCAAACAGTTTCAACCTCCGGGTTTGAGCTCCACAAAGTCCTGTCGTAGAAGTTTGATGTCCGCTGAGCTAAGGAGGACGCGATCGCTAACGCTGAACTTCATTGCTACGATGTTGGCCGGCCACTCGCTTCATGGTTGCTTGTGTCTTCCCAATCTTCTGTCGTGTTTCCTCCCAAGTACTTGAGAAGTCCCTGCGATGGATACCAAGCGCGGAAATATTGCCATGGCTCTACTATGTGGCCGGTGTGGGGGAAAGTTTGCCGTAACCCACGTTGAACGAAATTTTACCCGTTGGGGTGGAAGTGGAGTTGTATGCGATTTGGGCGGTCTGGAGTTTGGCTGCCCAATTGGTGTTGTGCGGCTTGCATAATGTGCAAAGAAGTTGTTCGAGCGTCTGATTGGTCTACTCCATTTGTCCATCAGTTTGAGGATGGACGCCGTTGATAAATGGATTCGGTTTCCGTAACGTGTCATCAATTCGTGCGAAAAACGGCTAGTGAAGCGGCCGTCTCTATCACTGATGATGGTACGTGACACGTAGTACATCCATATGATTTGGTTTAGAAATAGACACGTTGTTCCTTGTATGGTGACGGTAGTCATACTGTGGATGTGTGACATTCTTAAGAAAACCTGACTACCAGAACAAGGATGGCATCGTAACATTCGAAAATGTCAGACAATCCCGTCACAATATCCATGCTGATGGTGACCCATGGCTCTGTCAAAACAGGTAGGGATTGTAGTAGACCAGGTGGCCTCGTGCGATGATGTTTTTGTCTCTAAGAGGTGTCTCACGATTTGCAGAAAGTTGACATGTTGGTCTGCATCTTGTCCCACCGGTAGTAGTTCGCCAGCTTCTTGAACGTCGTGTCCTCGTCGAATCGTCCATCTGGACCGGTTTCATGGCATTCCTCCAGTAGCATTCTTCATACCTCCTTGTTCGATGGAACTTCAACTTGACGAGTGAATCACTGTTGCCAGTAGGGGTTGTCCAGCCAGAGGTTGGCTTTTTCGTACCCACCCAAATCCTCGTATCCTTTCGCATCCTACATCGTGAGGTACGACGAGTAGTTTGCTGATCTCGGCCGTCAAATCTGGTCGTCGAATTGGAGCATCAGTAGCATTAGTTTTTCCCCATCGGTATGCCAGGGGACAGCCAGATTTACACACGTGGGGAAGCACATACATTTGGAGCCAAAGGCAGATGTGCAACGGGCATAGGGACGTTGAACGCGTCCCTTGGATACCTCAAAGGCAGCGCATGAGGCGCTGAGGGAGTGGAGCCATCCGGGACTAGTGTGGTGGCCGTGGGACAGTGGCACCAACCCACTAGACACCCCAAGGGTCACCTTAAGAGAGAGGGACCATGCACGTGGGGTGGGGAAGGTCAAGGGAAGGGGCTGGGGATCGATTGCAGGTACCCAAGCAGTCATTGTGATTTTCCAGATCCTGGGGCTCTCGTCCGAAAAATCGACCCAAAGTGGGCCTGGCGAATTGCTGCCAAAATTCTCTTGATCTGTAAGAGGGTCATCTAGTCAAGACCAGCACCCTTGGCAGTGATAATGTCGAACGCCGGAGGTAGCGTATCTGGTGGGAGGGTCGATAGGGCTCAACGAGGTGACGCAGGTAAACTCTTGGTCGTGACCCTCATGGTCGCCGTTGTGGCACAACTAGATTTGGGGTCCAAGGACCTGTCACATAGCTATGACCCATAGCTAGGAACGAGGGACTTCCCAGCTTTGAAGGATCTGCTCCTCAATTGGTCCACCAAGCATGGCTTGGAGGTCTACTACCTTCAACCGACTCTCGACTCTCGAAGCACAAATTCTCCTTCTTGTATTTAATGCACTTCCCTGTGGACTCCCGGACTCGCAGTTGTATGCCCTACGTGAGTATCGTTTCGGGGGAAGGGAGCGGACCCGGCCGACTCTCGCACGGGTGACCCTAGATCACATGAGGCATGGAAGAAATTGACCCCTTAGCAGGAGGAACAGGGCATGATTCTCGTCGTATCTGTACGAGACAAGCTACGCAACCTCTTCCCAACCCGGACCCCCGTAGCAGAGTATTAGAACAAGGCCATGGAAATTCGGTGATGTCTACTTGTACTTGCACAAGTGGTTGTTTGAAACCTCAGCATCACATCATACGTGCCCGCATCGCCTGCTGTTTGTTGTAGTGCATGTGGCGCATGGTATTGATGGTGTGTGAACTGGATCTGGGGAGATCTTGTAGGTTGAGGATGTGGGCACAGTTGCACTTTTGGCCCCATGAGGTGTATTGTGGTTGTCTGGTGTGCTATATGTACCTCAACTGAAAGTGAAACTCCTGTCAGGTGGACAACGGGAAAAGTAAGCTAGCATGTCCACAGTGACTCAAAATCACCGATGTATGCTTTATGATAATGACGGTGATTTGCTGGCAGATGTGCCCCTACATGTTGACATGTTGTACAGGCTCACCCTCTTCTCCCTTGTATAGATACATTCATGCCGACCGCAAGTACACATTGCGATTTTCACTGACACTAACCACACTGAGCTCATCCACCGTCGATTGGCACATATTAACACCGAAGTTGTCACAGACATGATGAAACATGAGTCTACTCATGGCATTCACCCAACGGATTGCACCCATGGTCTTGAAGATGGTGCATGTTCAGAGTGTCATGAAGGCAAGGCACACAGACAAACCTTTCCCAAGTCCTCCAGTGATAGCAGAACATCCCTTGCACTGGTTCATGCAGACCTCACCGGACCCATGCATGTCCCCTCTCTCCAATACACCTCACTATATGTTGTGACTCTCACAAGTGATTACCGTCGCTTCCGTTGGGCCTTCCGGCTAAAGACTAAGGTAAATGCTCAAAACTATCACAGAGTGGATAGTCATAGCAGAACAATAGGCGGGGTGTAAGCTTCTGGTACTGCAAGCTGATATGGGAGGAGAATTCAATGAATTTTATCCGTTGAACTCAAAGTCCAAGGTATTGAACATCGTACCACTGCACCCTATCCACCACAACAGAACGAGGTTGCAAAATGATGGCAAAGAACCTTTCACACGCTACTTACTAAATCAGGTTTGACGTTCAGTTTCTGGGAGGAGGCATTCAAGTACGTTACTTGAGTGTGGAATCGTGTCCCACAAGGTCCACTGCCAAAGGTAGTGACACCTTTGGAATGCTGGTTTAGGGAAAAGGCTGACCTAAGACCGGCGTGGGTATGGGGAACAATGAACTCCGTGTAGTTTCCTCAACCTCAATACAAAAACAAGCTCAGTCCTCGTGGCTCGTGGTATATGTTTGTTGGGGTCTTTCACGCCTCAAAGGTATGGCGGTTTTGGGATCCCACGAACCATGCTTTTGTTGAAAGACGAAATGCGTCATTTCTTGAGCACATGTCATACAAGGAGTTTTGCACACTATGGCCGGCTCCACCAATGCCCCCTCTCGAGCACTATCCCTAGTACGTGAGTGTGCATGCATTTGTTCCCAGTCTAGCACAACAGTCTGGCAGACCAGTGTCATTAGATCTTGGTACTGTCTGGCCTGTGCCTACGAATCTGCTCACTCCTACAGATATCGCAAGCACGAACTCACGTACTCCATCTTCCCGCCTGGTATAGATCCCACGAGAAGACACACTGACACTAAGGTGACATCAACGCCACCTGTTGAGCCCGTGCGGAGATCACTATGCTCTCTACCTTGGGTTGAATACAGACAGTTCTTTCACACAGTCGGGGTCAAAAGCGAGGAAACCACACTGACTGAATCACTGACGTTAACAGAGGTGAGGGAACGCGCTGATGCGTCTGAGTGGGAGAAGGCCATGACAACAGAAGTGAACTCTCCTAGACCATGGCGTGTACCAGCTGGTGCCCTTGCCACCCGGAAGGAAAGCAATTGATGTCGAACGGGTGTTCAAACTAAAACACAACCTGGCTGGCCTGATTAAAAAGTACAAAGCCAAACTGATGGCTAAGGGGTTTCATCAAATACCAGGACAGGACTTCACCGATACCTACGCACGTGTAGGGAAGTATGGGACAGGCCGCGCACTACTAGCAGCTACGGCACGTGAGGATTAGGACATCCACCAAATGGATGTAAAAAATGCCGATCTCAATGGTCCTCTTGAAGAGGAACTATATGTCAAACATCCAGAAGCCTTTGATGATGGCACTGATAGGATGTGGTTACAGCTGAAAGTCCTCTATGGTCCCAAACAAGCCCCAAGGTGGTGCAAGGAAGTCCGGCGTATACTGGAACAAGGTGGATTTACACAGAGAATTTGTGATCCCTGATTATTTCTACTATGGGAGGGCGGTGTCCCAATCGCTATGCTTTTCTATGTGGATGACCTGTTGAATCTGTCTCCTTCATCCAGACTCATAGCACAAACCAATTCACTGCTCATTGCGCAGTACCGCACGGAAAATTTGGGTAAGGCACATAATTTTCTTTGCATGACCATAGCCAGGATCAGATCCGCACGAACACTCACTCTCCATCAAGGACGGTTCATCACACACCTCACCACATGGTTCAAACACTTAGTGCAACACATACCACAACAAAATTCACCCATGAGCCCTGATGTCTATGCTCACTTGCTGGATGTACGGGCAATGGAGTATGGACCGGCGACTGATCCCACATTCTACCAACAGATCACGGGCAGCTTGTCACACTTGGGCACCACTACACGACCAGACATCTCTTGTGCTGTTAATGTGCTAGCCCAATTCAACCAACAACCATGTAGCACACAGTACAAGGCATTGCTCAAGCCTCTGTGCTATGTGTTGGACACGGCTGAGCTTGTACTTTCCTTCCCTTTGAATCTGTATGATCACATGGTTTGAGAAGGGCCAGACTAATTTGAGACTCACCAGAGAAACGATTGTTTCTACCACTGAGCACTGATTCCTATGCTCATAATTCATGGGGCTTCTCAATCGTCGAATTGAATTGCCGGAGCAGGTGGTTTGAGGTCCTCAAGCATTTTTATATGTCCTGGTATAGGTACTTTTTGGCTCCTTCTTGGTGGCTCGTGTTCTTTTCATCGCTCCAAGTGTCTTCCTAATGGAAAGAGGCAGTGGCGAGGGGTTTGCCGAGCCCAATGATTTTGTCACCAGGTTGGTTGTGATGGTTGTTTTTCAAGCACCATTCAGTGGGTAGCTTTTGAAGATTGCTTCCACACCAGATTACTGAGATGTATCGTGCATCACAAACTGTTCTCATGCCATCACCAAAGTCTTTGCCTATGACTGTTGCTTGACGTCGAGTGTGCTTGCTCCTTCTACCTTCATCGTCACGAGGTTAGCGATCTTCTGAACAAAGGAGGTGTGCCAAAGACTTGTGCAAGGTTTTCTCATTGGAGCCATTCTTTTGTTTTTCTTTCTAGAACCTCTATGCTCCAATACCAAGTGTTTTTTGCACTGGAACGTGAACTGTTGATTGGCAAAAGTATGGAGCACAGCACAATTATGGAAAACGGGACACTTAAGTAATTCCAAATTAGTAGTAGATGTCCTTCAATGACAAGTTTCGGAACTGTAAAGTGCATGTATACAAGGTTTGGAAGGAGAATGAGGCATACGTGGAGTCTTGGATGGTAGACATCAGCGATGCATGTAGGGCTGCATCATGCTTGGTCCCTTCAAGAAACGCTACTGCAAATTAAGGGAAATGGTAAGATGAACAACAAACAAATGAACGGCACGTCGTCATGAAGAGCTATTTATTCCACAAATCTGTTTGAAAAGCATTGCAAGTGAAAATTCTATTGAACCTTGTTGTCATTGGTTGAGCCTCTAAAAAAATACTACAAAAAAAACTCCAGAGGTCGGGGAAATCGGCCAAAATATTGACAGCTGGTGTGCGCATGAATTCAGAAGTCATCGTGTAGTGGGCCACAACTGTAATGAAAAAAGAGCCTAGTCCCAAAATACATTCTTAGGATGCAATATCCACGAGAAGAACAAAAATAATGCCAGTTTTATGAATCTGCCACATGATTATGTAGTTCGTGGATTCTCAAGATTTATCCTAAGGGAGGATTATCATGTTGTATCTTATGACAATGAAAATGGTTACATCTTCACACTTCATGTTGAAAGGGGAAAAAATGAACATAAATCACAACGGTCCATGTTGAATCCACATAAGAAGTGGGATGTTCTGTTCAAAGGACAGGGTACCAGTGTAGATATGTTGACTGTTGAACCCCTTTACCTTCTTTGCCAAGGTCACCCTTAATGATATTTTCTCAATCATCGTACTTGCGCTGATGATCCAAAACCTAACATCAATCCATCGAGGAAGCGGAAGTCCATGGAAAACTCCCCTCATTTTACAGGCTTCAGTCATGTAATTGGCTATGAATGTCCTTGTAAGGAGATCCTTTCCATGAGCCCTCTGGTCCCCCCACTAGATAGTGCCTTCCAAAGTGGTACAATATTTTCAGCCTATCCAACGAATCCTACGAAGAACAAGAGCCCGGACTTCTCTAGTCGGCATGTAAATCGGGCAAAGAGGAGGCCTTCCATGCACATGGCTGAATTGGCATACTCTTTTCCAGCCATGTTGCAGGTAGCGAGGCTGCTGAAAAACTGGCTGTTGTAGAGCTCATGTGTCAAGTTGAACAACATGAATGAGTGTCTAACAAAACTTCCCCCGCGAAATGCCTCTATGCATCTTACCAATCATTGAAGAGGTTTACACAATTGTCAAAGGATGTATAATTGAGCTAAGAAAGGGGAAGGACCAGGACGTAATGTTTTCTCGGTCATGGTGTTGTAAATTTGTGGCCGACGAGCTTTACAGGATATGGCACAATGAGATGTCCACTTTGTGGAAGCTCTTGGTAGACTGGTCCATGTTTTTCTGTACTGTAGTCTACATGAACTTGTACCATACTCCACAGTGGATCCGCATCATTGTCGACCATGATGGCCTGCAGCTGATCTGTATGCCGAGCTACATGCACGTGCTTAAAGGAGAGACGGATGTGAGAGTTTCTAGACAGGATGAAAAATGACAAGTGACGGTGCTGGTTGCATGATCTGTGGAGGGAAATGTATTCAATTTCCAGGTCGTGTGGACTGAAAGGACAAATTCACGTCAATCCCAGAGAAGAATTTCCACCATAGTGACACAGAATGGCGCATGACACTCTTTGTGTACCCAAAATCATTAGGCTTCCATTGAAAGAACAAACCAATGGTTTTCAGTGGTCATATGACCTTTGTACATCTGCATGGAGCAACAAGCCAGGCTGTTGTTGATCTCAGGTGCATTGCACCTCCAGGGAACTGAGGGATTCAGGGCATGGCTGCAGCAGCGCCATCCCTATGTGCAACTCCTCCTCATTCCAATGGGCTGCACATCCAAGGTGCAGAAAGCCTCTACCTGTAAGGGCCATTAAAGGTCAAGGTCATAATGGAATTTTCCTTGCGGGGCCAGGATGATGCTTTAGGATCTGACAAGGATTCAACCAGAGTTTTCTTGGAAGTCCCTATCGGGTTCCATGACCAACAAGGGAGCAGTGTCTGCCGTGTTGCACTCGGGCTTCGGAATGGACTGCAAGATGGGGATTTGGTTTCTGGTTGTGATCAGAGAATCTCTAATAGTGGTTAGCCATATGTGTTGTATGTGGGACATTAGAGAGGGTCGTCTTTGTCGACAGCAAGAAGAGGCACACGTAATTTCCAGCCACTTTAATATGGTTGGGTGCAGTGGAAGAAAGAACAGGTTGTTGATAGATTGTTGCATATGGAAAAGAGCACCTTGGAGTTGCTGTTGCATTTATGCCCCTTAGCATGCCCGAGGCGACTCCACTAGGCATCGACAAGCCATTGGAGGGGAGAAAATCCTCACATTTTACTCTAGCTACCTGAGAAGTACTCCAAATCCAGATTGGAATAAAGTTTCTGAAATTTGATGAGTTGCTGAATCCCGTGGAAGTTGTTTCACCAGAATCAGACAATTAACTAGGGATATATGAGCTTCCAAAGTTGGGGTGTGTATGGCGGCTCTGGGAGTCGGCCACGGTTTGACTGCCGATGAAAAATCCACCGGAACGAGTAACAAATGTACATCTGGTGTTTTAGCCCCGGAAGACTGCCTAGGCGTCCTGTGGATGAGTTTGAACGGAACTAGTAGTACAGGTTGTTACTGAGGGACAGCCAAAATCCTGGCTCGGAGTCCGAAACTCAGTAGTACAATTTGTTAGTCGGGGACTTGCTCAAAATTCCGACTGCAGGTCCGCGAACAGATTTCGAACCACATCAATCCCCATCGCCAAAATCGATGATTAACTCATCGAAATTCAACCCAAAAGTACAGGGGGCAGCACCAAAGTGTGTAGGAACATCTGCCCCTACGAAAAGGCGTTTTGATGGATCCTTGATATGCGAGGGTACGTCGGCGGACGGGCACCATACGCGCAGCTAAGTGAGCGGCTGGATTGGTGTGCCGTGTATTGGTAGATGTAGCGGGAGCTACGGTTAACTGAATTGCACACAGTTTGGTGCGTTGGTAAGCTTTGAGACTAGTCCTACAACTCGTCATGTCCATGTCAACCAAACCAATGCAAAATTGTGTTATTCCCTTCATAAAAGTGACTATCTTGCAACTCTGTCCAACTCCCACAAACATAGCGTGAGGCGACCAGAAAGCTCACGCTTAGACCCAGGTCATTGCACCAAGAATAGCCATGAAAAACTGAAGACCCTTCAGGCCACGTTGGAACTACCACCACCAGGCCGCAGTTTTCTGACAGTTTCTCCCCTTTGTGGTCTCTTTGTTGTTGCCAGAGATTTGGGAGCTGGGAGTAGAGACGCTTTTGTCTGCAACAGATGTCATTTGGCGTGGATATAGGACCTTATGTGGGTCTATGGGTGAGCTCAAGGACCCGCACTAACCAGCACGCATTACGCTCTGGGATTCAATTGATGTGGTGTGTTGAGAGGAGCTTGATGAGGCAATATGATGAACTGAACCAGATGGAACAGACACTTTGATATCTGTTCTGTGGGCAATGGGGTGTCTACACAAGGAGCTGTGCCACCAAGTTGCAGCTAGCTGCAAACAGTGCATCACTTGGGTTTTGGTGGAGGGTATTTCATGGAAGGGGAACACACACGATGCAAGCCATTAATGAGTGGAAAAAAGATGGAGCAGTCTGGGGTATCACAGGGGCTGGCATGCCATCATGGAGCTGGCAGGGGAGTTGAGGTGGGGGAAGGCAGATGGAGGGACTCGTGAATAAAAAATGGGCGTAGAGAAGTGTTGCAAGTCAGTTAGGTTAATATTGAGAAGTGTTATTGCTTCCAATGGGCGTATGAGCTCATCTCTTTGATGAGGCATGGAGAGTAACCCCGCCAGCAATTCAGACTGCCACATCTGTGCTTTCTGTTTCCACTGTTGTGAATTGTGGTGTATTTCACTCACTCCGTAAAGTAAGGAGGTTCTAGATCCTGGATTCTGGAGCCACCCACCACATGAAAACTCTTCATGCTGCCCTTTTCACTCTCATTCCCATTGGGTCCGTTCGCTTTGTTTGAACTGGCTCTAGGCATATGCTCCCTGTCCAGGGCTTTGGCTTTGTTAAGTCTGTGGACGTGACCTATACTTGCCTGACTTACTTTACATGCATTCCTTGCAGGTCACCTTACTGTCTGTCACCAATCTCAACGAGAAGGGCATGGGATTCACTGCCAGTTGCAGTGTGGGAGATGTCTTGTTGTTTCCTGCTCGTTGTGCTGTCCTCCTTGTTGTTCTTCTATGCCCCATGGCCACTGCTATGGCTTGACGGACAGGTTGGGCATGCACTGCTCCCTTGGAGTAAGTCCCCCAAACCTTGTTTGTGGTGCAAGTCCAAGCGAGACACCAGAAGTGTAGCGCAACGGATAGCATCTTGGACTTAGGAACAACAGGTCCTACGATCGAGTCTTGATGTGCGCAGAAGGTTTTTTACTTTTCTAGCACAGGGGAAGTTTCTTAGACATTTCTCCATGCATGAGGAGAGTGCGCCACTTGGCGGTCAATGGATGCGCCATTTGGCGGACTGGTGAGGTGGTGTGGAGTGACCACCCCAAAAGTGCCACTACCCACACACCTTAGAAGCCAGGCCTAGGACTATATGTACCAGGCTCATTCCTCATTCTAATTACACAATCTGGCCTTAGATGCTCCTC
This sequence comes from Penium margaritaceum, assembly GCA_023375785.1. Taxonomy (NCBI): domain Eukaryota; kingdom Viridiplantae; phylum Streptophyta; class Zygnematophyceae; order Desmidiales; family Peniaceae; genus Penium; species Penium margaritaceum. Next base: position 197,521 of record SZWC01001728.1, on the reverse strand, counting down.
ACAGAGTTGTCCAACTAAGAAACAGTATAAAGAAGACACTGGTTGGTCTAAGCCCCAGGAGTTAGTCTTTGAGTAGCACCTCGCGCGAAAGTGACCAAGTGTTAAGTGGACACAGTTGCTAGCAAGTGATTGCCTAGGAACTGCTCAGTGTGGAACCGTGATCCTGAGGGTGATATCTTCTCCTAGCTGAAATGCTAGGAGCGGACGGCAGGTGCTATTGTGTCGGCCCTATTTTCTAGTCCGTTCGCCTCAGGCTGGTTGACAAAGGGTTATGGGCCCACACTGACCAGTTGTAAGGCACGCTTCGCTCAACTCTGGTACGTTCTCTCCAGGTGCGCACGCCGGCTCCATCAGCTCCATCAGCTCCATCAGCTTCATCAACTTCAACGGCTTGGTCTGCACTCAGCACACAGGGACCAAGGACAAGCTCTGCCCTTGGAGGCACGACCCTTGTGTCCCAACCAAGACAAGCTCTGCCCTTGGTGGCAAGACCCTGGGTGTGTTGGTGTACATATCTTCTCTGCCTGCAGGTGAACATCGGCTGAAGGGGTAAGCAACGGATCTGCATCCGAAAACCGGTAGCAGACATCAGCTAACATCAGCCTACATCGGCCTCAACGCAGCAAAGACGTGGGAAGCAGATAAGGGCAACAATAATGGTTGACCCATCAGGAGGAGTGGGGACTGCCGCAGGGCAGTCCTCAAACTCAACAGTGGCTACCACAGGGCAGACCACTGGAGCAAATGTGAGTGCTACGTCACTGCCACAAGGTCTTGGACCCTTGGGAGGAGTCCCCATTTTCGAGGGTATTGACTTCCCCCTTTGGAGATGGCAGTTTGAGCTGGCGATGAAAGTGCGCGACTTCATCAAACTACTGAAGGGAGAGGAGCAGGTTCCCGCGGAAGGCACATCCAAGCATGAGGCATGGATGGATCGAAATGATATTGTCATGTCATTCCTCAGCAACGCGATGGCTAAGAAGTATGTTCCCATCATTGCCGGGTACACGCTGGCTTCTGAAGCTTACGACAAGCTCAAGCGCGTGCACCAATCCACCTCCCTCGCGAACAGATTATTCATCCTACAATGGCTGATCAGCATGCGGGTGAATGAGGGTGAATCAATCCCCGATTTCCTACAGGAGTTTGAAGGACTCCTTGGGGAGGCTCGCCAGATGAACTGGGACCTTGACGAGAACATGCAAGCCATGATTCTCCTCATGGCGCTACCGGAGAGCTGGAGCCCGATGATCACCGTCATGGGCGGCTGGAAGGAGGACGACCTGACGTACACGGTAGTGTCCGAGTACGTGCGAAACGAGGCCATGCGCCGCAGCGGAAGTGAGGCTAACTTCTCAGCCTATGCCACACGCTACGGTGGCCGCGGGAGCAAAGGGTCAGCCTCTGGTCAGAAAGGCGGCGGCGGAAGCGGTGGTGGCGGAGGCAACAATGGCGGCAAGGCTCCCAAGCGACAGGGTAACTGCCGCAACTGCGGCAAACCTGGGCACTGGGCAAGAGAGTGCAGGTCGCCAAAGAAGGAAGACGGCGGAAGCGGTGGGAACAAAGGCAGTAAAAAGAGTGGCAAAGAAGCTACCAACATGATGGCACAGAGCACGCCTCCAGAAAAAGGAGCGGCGCTGCTCAGGCCAGGAGCTTTTGGGCTTGACTCTGGCACCGATCATCACTCTAGCAATGACCAGGCTGGATTTGTCTCCATCGGCCCCACCGATCGGTGGTTCAGATGCGCAAACGGTAGCGTCGTGAACGCAAAGGGCGTGGGCGACAAGCTGGTGAGCATCAGCCTCAATGGTGCGGAGAAGGATCTACGACTACGTGACGTTGTCTACATGCCCTCCTTTGCGGCAAACCTTCTGTCCGTGTCAAAAATAACGGACAACGATATGACGGTGGTGTTCACGCAGAAGAAGGCGGTCATCGCCAGGAACGAGGACATCAAGGTCCTCTACGCCAACAAAGATCTCGTGGCACAGGTTCCACGGGTTGACGGACTCTACGTACTGCAGACAACGGCAGCAAAGAGCTCGGAAAACGAGGGCCATACGGGTGCAGTGGAGGCAGTGGTCTCGACATCCACGCAGGAGAGCACACCAACAAAAACTGAAAAAGCATCCTCTGCCGCAAAAGATGAAGACGCTGATCTGTGGCATAGACGCTTTGGGCATGTGGCAAACAGCACGCTTCAAGTCATCCAGCAACAACAACTGGTCCGTGGCATGGATGGTTGCAAGAAGGATGCGGTTGGGTGTGGCAGCCTGTGTGAACCTTGCCTCCAAGGCAAGACCAAGCGAACACGCTTTGAGCGCAATGGTCGCCGCGCAGAATCAGCCCTTGACCTCATTCACACCGATGTGTGCGGACCCTTTCGCATGGCGTCAAACGGTGGTAGCAAGTATTTTCTGACCTTCATAGATGACCACAGCCGCAAGGTGTGGATCTTCTTCCTCAAAGCAAAGGGAGAGGTCAGAGAAAAGTTGCAGGAGTTTGTCGCCATGGTGGAGCGGCAGACCGGAAAGAAAGTCAAAGTGATGCGAAGCGACAACGGTAGAGAGTACGAGGCATGCAAGGGCTGGTTGAGGCAACATGGGATCAGTCACCATCCCACAACGCCTTACACGCCGCAGAGCAATGGTGTTGCCGAACGGATGAATCAGACCATCCTCGGCATGGTGCGTAGTATGCTCTTTGATGCAAAGCTTCCACCGCGGTTCTGGGCGGAAGCGGCAAGAACGGCATGCTATCTCGTCAACCTGACTCCTGCGGCTGCTCTGGGCAGACGCGGAAAGAAGAAGGGAAAGCAACAGATGACGCCACAAGAAGTTTGGTCAGGGAAGAAGCCGGACGCATCACACCTGAAAGTATTCGGCTGCACCGCATGGGCAAAGGTCCAGGCGGGTGAGGGTGCCGGCAAGCTGGATGCAAGAGCGCGAAAGTGCGTTATGGTGGTGCGTTACGGCCCACAAGACCTACCGCCTGTGGGACCTGGCAGGAAGAAGACTCATCACCAGCCGGGACGTAACCTTTGACGAAAGGGAACCAGGCAAGGAAGAGATGCTTGATCCCACGCAAGCTCCAAAACAGGGAGAGTGGTTGGTGCTGCTGGAGTCAGGAGATCAAGCTCCCGAGAACTGGCAAGTGGTGCCAGTACAGCAGGCCGTGAAGAACAGTGGTGTGGCAGGAAGAGCGGCTGCGCAGGCTGACGCAGCGGCGAGCTCCGATACACAGTCGGAGACGTCTGAGGCCTCTGAAAACAGCTCAGAGGCCAGTGGCTCTTCAAAAGAAGAAAACACAACTTCAGGGCAGCCTGCAGCACAGGAGCAACAGCAATGCAAAGATCCACCAACAATGCAACGTCGCGGCACACGAAAAAGAAAACAAACTCCAAAGTACGACGCTGACATCGGAAGCTGGACTGGACTGAGCTGGTCCTGTTTGGCTCAGGGAGAGCCGCTCACTGTGGCTGAGGCGCTGGCAAGGCCCGATGCGGCCAAGTGGAAGGAGGCGGTGGACAGCGAGCTCGCGTCCATCGAAGAAAATGGCACATGGGTGCTGGTGGACAGACCCGCTAACGCTCACGTGGTGGGCTCAAAGTGGGTGCTCAGGTTGAAGCGGAAGCAAGATGATAGCATCGACAAGTGCAAGGCAAGGGTCGTGGCGAAAGGATTCTCACAGTGCGCATGGTCTGAGTACGATGAGACCTTCGCACCGGTTGTCACGTTTGCCTCAATCAGGTCCCTGCTTGCCGTCGCTGTCGCCAAAGACCTTGAGATCCACCAGATGGATGTGAATACAGCTTTCCTTTATGGGAAGCTCGACAAGGAGGTGCTAATGGAGGTGCCGGAAGGTGTCAAAGCACCCGAGGGCAAGGTGTGCAAGCTGGTGAAGGCGTTGTACGGGCTGAAACAGGCCCCACGGATCTGGTACAAGGAGATGGACAACTTCATGGCTGAGATCTCCTTTGCACATTGCAGGAATGACCCCAGCGTCTATGTGCGGGAGGACAAACATGGCTTGCTGCTCGTGGCATTGTACGTGGACGATCTCATCATGTGTTCTTCCTCGCAGGAGGCCCTTACGGACCTCAAGAAAAATCTGGCTATCAGGTTTAAGATGAAGGACATGGGACCTCTCGAGTAATACCTCGGGATTGCTGTTCACCGCAACCGCAAAGCAGGCACCATCGAGCTCAACCAGACCAAGTACATCATGGACGTCTTGAAGCGCTACAACATGGAGGAATGCAAACCCGTCAGCACCACCATACCCTCCGACTGCAAGCTCTCCTCCTCCATGTCACCAAGCAACGAGGCAGACCGGCGGGAGATGCAAACCATTCCATACCAGTCCGCCGTTGGGAGCCTCATGTACGCGATGGTGGGAACGCGACCTGACATTGCGTATGCGGTGGGTCAGGTGAGCAGGTTTGTGGCCAACCCTGGGCCAGAACATTGGCAAGCTGTGAAGCGAATTTTTTGCTACCTCAAAAAGACTCGGCACATCGGACTTCGGTTTGGAGGTCTTGAAGGATCAGACTTGCTGCGAATGACATGCTACAGTGACGCGGACTGGGGAGGACGGATTGATGACAGAAAGTCCACCTCAGGGTTTGTCTGTCTTCTCAATGGTGGTGCGGTCTCGTGGGCAAGCAGGAAGCAAGAATGGGTCTCGCTTTCTACTGCTGAGGCGGAGTACATTGCACTCTCCGAAGTGTGCAAGGAAACGCAGTGGCTTCGCAGTTTGCTTGGTGAGATCAAGGCACCACAAGAGGAAGCAACGGTCATCCGCATCGACAACCAAAGTGCCATCGCTATGGCAGAGGACGACATGATCTCCCGGCGTACAAAGCACATTGATATTCGGTACCACTACTCACGTGACCTTGTCGCCAAGGGTGTCGTGGAACTGGAGCACGTCGCAACCAAGAAAATGCTTGCGGACTTCTTGACAAAGCCGCTAGACAGCGACTTGCATGTTGCAGGTGCTCGAGGAGTCGGCATGGTGGATGCAAGAGATGAGAACTAAAGACCAAGAAAGTTGACGTNCCCCAAACCTTGTTCGTGGTGCAAGTCCAAGCGAGACACCAGAAGTGTAGCGCAACGGATAGCATCTTGGACTTAGGAACAACAGGTCCTACGATCGAGTCTTGATGTGCGCAGAAGGTTTTTTACCTTTCTAGCACAGGGGAAGTTTCTTAGAAATTTCTCCATGCATGAGGAGAGTGCGCCACTTGGCGGTCAATGGATGCGCCATTTGGCGGACTGGTGAGGTGGTGTGGAGTGACCACCCCAAAAGTGCCACTACCCACACACCTTAGAAGCCAGGCCTAGGACTATATGTACCAGGCTCATTCCTCATTCTAATTACACAATCTGGTCTTAGATGCTCCTCACAGAGTTGTCCAACTAAGGAACAGTATAAAGAAGACACTGGTTGGTCTAAGCCCCAGGAGTTAGTCTTTGACTAGCACCTCGCGCGAAAGTGACCAAGTGTTAAGTGGACACAGTTGCTAGCAAGTGATTGCCTAGGAACTGCTCAGTGTGGAACCGTGATCCTGAGGGTGATATCTTCTCCGAGCTGAAATGCTAGGAGCGGACGGCAGGTGCTATTGTGTCGGCCCTGTTTTCTAGTCCATTCGCCTCAGGCTGGTTGACACTCCTTAGGGTGCACTGCGAGCAGGTCTATCACATTTTCCTTTGTTTGTACCTGACTCACCTACCAGTGTTGCGCTTGTTCATTTTGCCTCCTCTCTCTCACCTGAGTATGTTTGTCTGATCCATCGTCATTTTAGGCATGTGCACACTGATGCTATCACGGGCATGCAGTGCCTAGAGACCTCTCTTGGCCTTGATGTCTCCACCTTCCCGCCGCCTTGTGGCACTGACTGCCTTGACTGTGACCAGTGCAGAATGCATCATTCCCCATTCCTTTCCTCCGAAGCCCAGACCTTGCACTCCCTCAATATTTTCCATGCTGATGTTAAGGAGCCTCTGTCACATGATTTCTTTGGCATGCATGACCGCTAACTTGGGTATCTCACTGATTATTTCTTTCACTATCATTACATTTTTTCTCTTCTTCAAAACAGCAATGTGTACCTGAGGTTGAAGCCTGGCTGGTCCAGGGTAAACGCACTTCTCAGCAATCCTTGAGTTCCTTTTGCAACGACCATGATGGTCACTGGGAAAGGCACGCAAGCAGCCCCATGGGTCTTCTTGAGTTCCATGGGGTGCATCTGGAGCTCACCGCTCCCTTCACATGGCAACAGAATGGGGTGTCCGAGCGTTGGAAGTGCACACTTCTAGACAGCGTGCATGTCCTGCTATTTGAGTCCTCTCTCTCTCTCTCTCTCTATCTCTCTCTCTCTCTCTCTCTCTCTCTCTCTCTCCCCC
>SZWC01001728.1:164667-177738 GCA_023375785.1 Penium margaritaceum | reverse complement strand
CCCCCAAAGTGGAAGAGTGTATTGTGGGAGTGTAGCTGGGAGTGTATCTGGTAGACAGGAAAAAAACAGACTTGTGTACATTTGTATTAATTACTCGTAAGCTGTTGATTACAAGCATCCGACATCTCTCTTGTTGTCTACAGAACCAGCTAGAAGGCTGTACACAAACAGTTTAGTGTACTTCAACTCCGCCACAATGGGATCCTAACTGGACCCCCCCCCTGTAAACCCCCTAGTGTATTGGGGAAGTGTATTGGGGAGTGTATTGGGGGGACAAGGTTTTTTCGGACTTGTGTAACTGCAGGTCCGCACCTCCCTCCGAATACACTAGTTGAAAAAAGAAGACTCCCCCAGCTACACTCTCCAATACACCAACCCAATACACTTTTACCTGTTGGGGGGGGGAGGGGGATATGGATACAAGGACTTCCCCCTCCCCCCCCAAAAAAAATTTGGAAGAGTGTATTGTGGGAGTGTAGCTGGGAGTGTATCTGGTAGACAAGAAAAAAACAGACTTGTGTACATCTACATTAATTACCCTTAAGCCGTCGATTACGAGCATCCGATGTCTCTCTCTTCTTCTACGTAACCAGCTATAGGGCTGTACACAAACAGTTTAGTGTACTTTGACTCCGCCGCAATGGGATCCCAACTAGACCCACCTCCCCCCCCCCCCCCCCCCCCCCCCCCCCCCCCCTNTCTGCAAACCCCCTAATGCATTGGGGAAGTGTATTGGGGAGTGTATTGGGAGGACGAGGTTTTTTCGGACTGGTGTCAGGACAGGTCCGTACCTCCCTCCGAATACACTAGTTAAAAAAAGAAGGCTCCCCCAGCTACACTCTCCAATACACCACCCCAATACACTTTTAACTGCTGGGGAGGGGGGGTCTGGATACAAGGACCCCCCTCCCAAAGTGGATGAGTGTATTGCTGGAGTGTAGCTGGGAGTGTATCTGGTAGAAAGAAAAAAAAAACATAATTGTATACATCTACATTAAGTAATCGTAAACCGTAAATTTCAAGTATCCGACGTCTCTCTCTTTGTCTACGTAACCAGCTATAAGGCTGTACACAAACAGTTTACTGTACTTCAACTCCACAACAATGGGATCCCACCTGGACCTCCCCCCCCCTCCCCCTGGCAAACCCCCTAGTGTATTGGGGAAGTGTATTGGGGAGTGTATTGGGGGAAAGAAGTTTTTTTGGACTTGTGTATAAGCATTTCTGTATCTCCCTCTGAATACACAATTGCAAAAAAGAAGTCTTCTCAATATACACTCTCCAATACACCACTCTAATACACTTTTGAGTGGGGGGACGGAGGGGGGGGGNAGACTTGAGTAGTACCACGTCGATGACACGAGCGACAGTCAGCGGATGGAATATTGACCCGCCCATCAAGTGTCGGACTGTCCCACACACATGTTAACCTTCCACATTACGCCTGTGCAGAATTTAGCACAATATAGGTACGAATTCAATAATACAAAAATAGCACAAAATATACAATGTGTACAATGTACATGTAATTTGCAGCAAGGACATGATGAAGTAGTTTTCAGAAATTATGTACATTTTTTATTTTTTGTGATGTTTTCAATGAACCCAGTTGTGAAGAAAGATCATGGAAATTCAGGTGTTGATGTACACACGATTGTGTATGAACTTGACTCTAACAATTAACTTCCTTGAAATGTTGTCAACATTCTACGTTTCTTTCCTGGAAGGATCCTCACCATATGTTTTTCTCTTATACACAGATTGGCAAGTGTATTGATTTGGGGTGATTGGGCATAAATGCATCCACCACAGATGTGGCTGCCACGTAACCCACGGGGACCGCATCCGTGAGATCTGTTGTTTTCTCTGTTGCAACCTAAATGATACAAGCAGCAATTTGCTCCGTTCACCCCTCTCCCTTACGTACTTCATGTAGCAATAACATGACCTACTTGCTGTGCATATTATAACATGGGTATCATTCTCTGATGTGACCACGCTATATTCAACAAGAGCGGCAGAAGCAACTGATGTTGTGTCCATACGTTTTTTCTGCCAAACAACGGTAGCAGCAGCCACTGCAGTAGCAGACGCTGCAGATCTGCCGATGAAATGCAGAAAGAGTGAATTTCATCACAACAGTAGTAGGAAAAACAACTGCATTATGCACCAGCAACACACAACATTCAGCACCAGCAGCAAAATCCGCGACTATCGCAGCAACGGCGGCATCCTTTTCGGAAGCCACAGAAACAGCTGTCGCTGTGAAAAATCAACAGCTGTCACTGTGAACAAGCAACAACATATTTAGCTGCAGCAGGTACAGCCGCACGCATAGCACATGTAGCAGCTGGCGAAGCAGCTCGCAGCAGTGGTGTGCCACTTCTTGGAAGCCGTCAGCTATCCGCACAACAAAGCCGGTGATCGTTGATCAGCTGGCTCGTCGATCGACGTAATCTTCGGTCAACAATTTGTCGATTGATGAGCCCTTCGGTCACCAAGCCCAAGAGCAAAAGAAGGCCCGGGATGCACCCGGGTCCACCAACACAACAACACCTCTTGGATGCCACCTCTACAAATATCCAATACCTTTTTGACTTCATTTTCTTATAATATTTTTTGTTGCCTTTCTTTATTTTCCCTGCCCTTTTTTAATCTTCTTGTTCACCTCTCTTCTAACCCTCTTGGTCGAGATCCAGAATTTGGGGATTTGTCCCAGTGTCTCGGGAAACCAATACTCGAGGGGATAAGAACCCGGACACGTGGAAATTTTACATCTCCTTATAGGCCTATCCTAGGATTTCCTTTCATTTTTACCCTCTATTCTGTCTCTTCACATTTTGGTCAAGACCCGTGTACTCGGGGTCTTGTCCCAGTACTTTGGGAGACCCCTTTCGCCTAATGAGATGTGACCCGGATACGTGGGCATTTCTCTCATGCCTTCAGTTTATCCTTCTGTGCTTTCTCACTTTGTATCCTCCTCTAGTGTTATTCCATAGTTAATCTGTATCGGTCGAGACACGGGTACTAGGAAAATTTCCGGCATTGTGGGAGACCATTCTTAAGTTCTCCCAGTAATATTTTAATGTTCCTCTCATGTGTGCTGTCCACTCTTGGCAGCCTGGCATTGCCATTGATGCCACCACCCAGGGTGGCATGGTCACCACCCTACTAGGCTCCATCGTCGTATGGACCACCCTCACCATTCTACACACCTCCTTCATGGCTCTATACGTCAGCTCCCCACGCATTCCCTTCCGCTTCTTCAGCACATATCTCAGGATCTTGCCGAGTGAACAAGAGGACTTCCTTGATCCTCTTTGGGGGCTCTTGTCCTTCATCCCTGGATACCTCATCCTCCACGTCATGGTACCCAGCATCTCTACTATTGTTTCCATGCACAGGTTCTCCCTATGTGCCATGGCCTTGTCAAGTCGTCTCCGTTGTGAGTCGGATAGAGCCCTTCGGTGAGCGTCGATGGCTAGTCTCATGACTGATGGTGTATGGATTGAGGACTAGCAACATATCTCTTACCTCCGTTGCTTGGTAGCTTGCTCCGGACATGCGCCATCCTCTGCCAGTTTTACATGCAACGTTGCCGCATGCCATGTCACATCACGTGACACCAAGAGATGTAAGAAAGGGAATATTTGGATCAATGAGCTCACCTACATGATCGACGCAAAATACATGCAGCTTGAGCTGACAGAAACGCTCTGATTGAACAAGGCAAGTCTTGATCGCATCCTCGCCCGCTCCAGCGGCTGCGTCCTCTCTTCCTGTTGCACTTTCATCTGTGTCGTTACCTAGGTCTTCATCTGCACCTACGTCCTCGTCATCATCTCTCTCGTCGCCTACCACACCAACCCCTGTCCCGTCACCCACTTTCGGTTCATCTGTTGTCGCATCTACGCCGTCACCGTTAGCTTATCCAACATTGTCGTATGGGCCATTTCCAGTCTCACCACTTGCCACCTCTCTACCATCAGCAAACCCTCTATGGATTACCTTTGCTACAGAATCAAGTACACCCTTGCCCTCGACTGACCCTCTTCCCTTTAGTTGGTCTCCTGGTGGCCGTCTCCAGCCTTTACAGTCCCGCTCCCATGTTGCTCCCTCTTTCGATCACCTTGGCCCGTCGCGACCTGCCGGTATTTCTCTTCCACATACTGAGCAGGCTGCTCCTGACATTGGTCTGGGCGCACTTGGGCTTTCTACAGCTGTTGTCCAGCCGACCTAGGCAGTTGACTACTCTCTGTTCACAAATGAGTACTTTTGTACCGTTGCGGCCAATGAGTCTGGTTCTGTTGCATGTTCTGCCTCTATCGCTACTACACTGACCTCATGGGACACTATGGAACTCCCACCTGATTTGGACACAGTCCGCCAGGCACGCTCCGCTCCTAATGAAGCTTTCTAGGAGCAGGCCATGCATAAGGAGCTCAATGCCATCACCGAGCATGGTGTTTACAAGCTAGTGGATCTTCCACCGGGTCACAAGGCCATAGCTGCATGTTTGGTGTACAGGTCCAAGCGCAAGCAGGACAACATTGTTGAGCACTACAAGGCTCGCTTGACAGCCAAGGAATTCTCCTTAGTGCCAGGTGTGGACGTTGATACCAATTTTTCCGCTGTTTGGAATTGTACCATTGCCGAGGCACTACTTAGCCAGGTGGCCCAGCACGATTGGAAGTTACATCAAATAGAAGTCAATAATGCATTCTTGCAAAAATACCTCAAAGAGGAGATTAACCCGGCTGACCCAGATGGTACCGGCCGCGTTTGAAACCTTTGCAAGGCCTTGAATAGGTTGAAGCTGTCTCCGCGTTGTTGGAACCTCAAGATTCTTGCCACCCTTTAATGAGGTGGTTATCGTCGCAGTCTAGTTGATCCTGTTCTCCTTGCAAGTAACCCTGCGTCACCCTTTTTTGCCACCTTCGTTGATGGACAATTTCTTGATTGCCTCACTGGATCCCTAGGCTATCTAGGTTTCGAAGGACCTCCTCTAGTCTACGTACACGATAAAGGATCTTATTTCTACCCGCATCTTCTTGGGCACAGAGATTGAGCGTGACCGTCACCGTTGCATGCTCACCATGCATCAGGCAAGGTATGTTCACACTCTAAGGGAGCGGTTTGCCGGCCTTCTGGCCGTTGTTCCCCATGTGAATACACTTATGACGCCTGATGGGCAGAGGCTTCTAAACACTGCTGACCCTGCATGTTTCAAGAAGTTGGTAGAAATGATGTCCTACCTCCAAGTCATCAGGTCTTTGATGTATCTTGGTACCACCACATGTACTGACGTTGCGTTTGCTGTCAACTTCTTGTCCCAATTATCGCAGTGCCCGGTGGCATTGCGTGCCATCTGCAACATTGTCTCTACACCCCATCTGGGCTTGTGCTTTCATGCATAACCTTTTGTTGTACTTGATGGATGCATAGACAAAAATTGGGTTCATGATTCTGACAACGTAGCCGGTCAATATACATCTTCCTCATTGATGGCACCATGCTTTTTTGGAAGAGCAGAAAGAAAGGTTGTGTTGTGCACAGCTCGACTGAGGCCGAGTGAATTACTCTGGGTGCCGTTGTCAATGGAAGAATTTGGTCGTTTCTTCTCATGCAGCAGCTGCGCCAGCCCATCTGCTGCATCTGCGACAGCCCATCTGCTGCATCTGCGACAACAAAAGCGCGCAAAGTATTGTTAAGCATGATGGTATGCATCACACTCACACAAAGAACATGAAAATTGAACATCGCTTTGTCTGTGAACGCATTGCATGTGGTGATATGCCCCTGATTAGAGATGAAATCCGTCAACAACATGCTGACATTCTCACCAAGGCACTGTTGAAATTTTGCCCCTCCGCATGTCCAAGTGCAGCGCTAGAAGGCGTCGATGAGCCGCCAGAGAGAGGAAAATCCTCAAAGTTGGATCTAGCAGCTCGAGGATTCCTTGGATCCTAAAATGGAGGATGCCCCTCAAAGTTGATGAGTCGCTGAATCCGGTGGAAGTTGTTTCGCCGAAATCAGACAAGTAACGAGGGAGATATGGGCTTCCAAAGTTGGGGTATGCACAGTGGCTCGCGGAGTTGGCCGCGGTTCGATTGTCGGTGAAAAATCGCCCGGAACGAGTAACAAATATCCATCTTGGGATTTTTCTCCAAAAGACTGCCGAGACGTCCAGTGGATAATATCCTTCGGATCCAATAGTATGGGGTTACTAAGGGACTTGGCCAAAATCCTAGCTTTGAGTCCGAAACTCAGTAGTACGTTTTGTTGCTAGGGGACAGTCAAAATTCAGACTGTAGGTCCACGGAGTGGTTTCGAACCACATCAATCCCCATCACGAAACTCCATGATGAACTCATCAAAACACTTTCCAAAGGCGCAAGGGAAACTGCCACTACGTTTAGGGACATCTACGCCTTTGGAAAGGTGTTTTGATGGGTCCTTGATGTGTGAGGGCGCCTCAACGGACAACATGGTGCGTGCCACCACCTGAGCGACAGGATTGGGGTGCCGCACTTCGGCTGACGTAGCAGGAGCTATGATGATCCGAATCACACACGGTTTGGTGTGTTGGGCAGCTTGTGGCTAGCCTTATAGCTCGTCAGTTCATGTCCATGTTAACAAACTAATGCAAAATTGTGTTATTCCCATCGCATAAGTGAGTGTCTCACAACTCCCTTCTACTCCCAGAAACATAGCATGAGGCAACCAGAAAGCTCACGCTTTGACTCAGAATCCGCACACAAAAGTAGCCGTGAATGAGTGCAGATCCTTCAGGCCACGTTGGAACTGCCACCACTCGGGGGCCGGTTTCTGAAAAAAAAGTTCATGAGTCCACCACCTTGACCAGTCTACACATCGCTCACGGCTTTTGCGGCGGACGGGACTGTCATTGGGGAGGACATCATCGTCAAACTCTGAGGTCCCGGAGTGGAAGACTGTGCAAATGGCGGATAAGGAGACGCAGCCCATCCAGAAGTGTACCTGTAGCCCTCGCTTTGAGCTATGGAGGTGATACTTTGTGCATAAGGAGTTGTTGGAGGCCATGAAGGGAAAGGAAGTCCTCGATGAAGCGACAGTGATGGATGCACAGAAGGAGGCCTTCGAAAAGAACACGGAGGCGCTCATGCTGTTGGTCTCCAGTATGGCTGAGTCGTAGTGGGGCTACTTCCAGGGTTGCAAGCTGGCACCTGAGGCTTGGAAAGAACTCTGTGCCATCCATCAATCCAAGTTGCTAGCGAATAATGAAGTGACTCCTGATAGTAAGAATCAAGGAAGGAGATGATGTCATCTCCACCATGTAGCTGACCGAGTCGCTCGCTTCACAATGCAATGAAGTGGGGTGGAAGATCGACATGCAGCTACAGGTGATGGCCATCCTCATGGCCCTTCCTGACAGTTGGAGCCCTCTCATCACTGTCTTGGGAGGATAGACAGAGGACACGCTCACATATGGTGCGGTTGTAGAGTACATTCGCAACGAGATGCAGTGACGGAGCTGCGGGGAGTCCTCGTCTTCCTCATCGCCTACATTACCAAAACACATGGTGGTGGAAGTAGGGGCAAGGGAGGTAGCGGACATGGTGGCGGCAAGAAGGGCACCAAGAAGGGTGTCTGCCATAATTATGGCAAGGAGGACCACAAGGCCCATGAGTGCACCGAGGAAGAAAAATCCGACGGCAAGGACGCCAAAGGCAAGAAGGCGCTTCTCAATGGTACTCAAAACCACTACCTCAAGAAGGCCAACAGGCGATGCCTTGACTCCGAAGCGGAGGAACATACCCAAGTCGAGAAGGTTGGGTTCATCAACTACACCATGTCCAGAAGTCTATGGTGGTCGCAAACGACAAAGTCAAGCCGGTGGCTGGCCAAGGAGACATTGACGTGGAGGTGGTGGTTGGTGGGAAACGGGTGCAGCGCGTCATCAAGGACGTGCAACACGTACCTGGCTTGGCTGATTTTCTAAGTGTCAGCCGCTTGACGGAAAAGGGGTACGAGATGCTCTTCAAAATAAAGGGGACCGTCGTACGTAAGGACGGTGGTGGCGAGCCCGTGCTGGAGGTTAAGCACAAAGGAAGCGTCTACATCATGGTGACCAAGGTGATCCCCTTAGTGACAGATTCAACAGTCTTGTAGGAACGCACCGTCAACCTGGCAAAATGAGGGGGAGCTTATCTAGAGCTCTGGCACCAACAACTGGGGCATTCCTCACCCGTAGTCGTGAAGGAGATGGCAAAGGACAAGCTGGTATGCGGCCTTGTCATCGACGGTGTGAAAGAGGCGACGGATGCAGCAAAGCACAAAAAGTGCAAGCCTTGTATTTTGGGCAAGGCGCAGCGTAAACCATTCAACGAGAGCGTGAATTGCACCTTGAATCTGCTAGAGGTCGTGCACAGTGACGTGTGCGGACCATTCAAGACGGCGTCCAAGAGCGGCATGCATTACTTTGTCACCTTTGATGACTACAACAGAAAATCTATGTATACTTCATGAAACGGAAAGGCAAGGTCCTAGACTGGCTGAAGGAATATGTCGCCACGGTTGAGAGGTAGACTGACAGGAAGGTCAGAGCACAATGTAGTGACAACAACGGTGAGTACGTGGGCTATAGCGGGTGGATGAAATAATAGGGCATAAATGGGAACAAACTACACCATATATGTCGTAGTCAAATGGCGTTGTGGAGCAGGTGAACTAGATGTTGCTGAACATGGTAAAGACCATGTTGGTGGATGTGGAATTGTCGTAAAGCTTCTGTGCGGAAGCTGTGCGTATGGCGAGCTACACCATCAACCTCACTCATATGGTGGTGCTAGAGGGTAAGAGCGACTGGAAGATGCCGCAGGAGGTTTGGAGCCTGTGTAAGACAAGTGTGGCACACATGAAAGTGTTCAGATGTAAGGCGCACACAATGGTGAAGGTTGCGCAGCGGTGCGAAAACAAGCTGTAGGCAAAGTCATGTCTCTTCCTTGATTTCAGAGCATGCATAAACCGTACCGGCTCCATGACATGCAGAAGGAGGAGGTAATCCGTAGCCAAGATGTTGAGTTCGATGAGCAGCAGAGCTACATCAGTAGCAACGACGTGGGCGTGGTGGACTCTACAAATATGGGGGAGTGGTTCCAGCTCCTTGACTATGAGAAGGAGCCGGCGGACGCCAAAGTTGAGGATGCGGCATCAGAGCGCAATGGTGCACCAGTAGTGGCAGACGACGCGGAGGACGCTAATGACAATCAAGCTGATGAGGATATCCACCAAAAGGATTCCACGGATGAGGCACCCAGGGTAGCAGGGTGCACACTCTCGGCAGAGCACGCATCGGGCGTCGGTGAGTAATCCACTAGACGTGTTTCCCATGTAGGCGATGTTTCGTCAAAGTGGAACAGATCCTCGGGGAGCCGTCCGGTTGTGTTCATCGGAGCATGCAGAATCGAAGGGATCGTAGCAGAGCGACGATGCGCCACCAAAACTGCCACGTCGTAGCAGGAGGCAGTGGAAAGCGGGGAAGTGCTTCGGCGCTAGCACCGGTCGATGGATTGGCATGGCGCGGTGAACGCTGGCTACATCAACGCAGCTGAGTACCGTGCAGGAGGCACTTGCACGGCCCAAAGAGGATCAATGGGACGCAACCATCAAAGTGGAGCTGGCGTCCATCACGGAACTGAGCACATGGGACCTGGTTGACAGACCGAAAGATGCCAAGTTCATCGGCTCAACGTGGGTGTTTAAGACCAAGTTCGCAAAGGAAGATGTGGTTGAAAAAAAAGGCGCGCCTGGTGGCAAAGGGATACGCACAACGTAAGGGTGAGCACCACGATGAGAAGTCCACTCACGTCGCCAAATTCACAAGCATCCGGGAAATCCTTTCGGTGGCGGCCGCAAAGGACATGGAGCTCCACCAAATTTACGTAAATATGGCCCTCCTCAATGGCATCATAGACAAAGAGAACCACATGGAGGTGCCAGAGGGGGTGGAAGCACTAGAGGGCAAGGTGTACAAGTTACGAAATTCCTTGTACCATCTAAAACAATCGCTTGGATGGTCGTACCAATAGATGGACAGCTTCATGGAACACCTCAGCTTCAAACAATGTGAGTCAGATCACAGTGTGTACATGCGACGCGACAAGCGGCTCCATTAGATCATCGCACTCTACGTGGATGACCTGATTTTGTGCTCGACAGATCTATTGAGTCTATAACAACTAAAAGAGTAGCTGAGCAACAGATTCTACATGTCGGACATGGGGGATCTAGAGTACCACCTCAGGATGACCATCACGCGGAACCGAAGGGCGTGCACACTTGAGCCGTGGCAGGCCAAATACGTGGCCGATGTTCTCATGTGATTCGGCATGGAGGGTTGAAAACCAGTTGGCAGTCCGGTCTCCACAACATGTGAACTAAGTACGGCAATGGTGCCACAGCGGGAGGATATGGCAAGGGTGCCCTACCAATCGGATGTGGGCAGCCTCATGTATGCCATGGTGGTGACTTGACCGGTCCTGGCCAACGCGGTGGGCCAAGTGAGCAAGTACGTAGCCCGTCCAGGGCTACCACACTAGCAGGTGGTCAAGCGCATCCTCCGTTACCTGCAGGCTAGGCGGCATGCGCGCTTGAGGTTTGACGACAAGGGGCGGGCAGACCCCTTTGTCTGGTCTGCTATACGGATGCAGACTATGTTGGCGATGTGGACAAGCGGACATCCACGTCCGACTTCGTGTTCTTTGCTGGTGTCAGTGGTCTTGTAATGCAGCAGGAAGCAAGACTGTGTCGCCACCTCCACATTGGAAGCAGAGTACATCGCGCTGGCCGAGGCGGTCAAGGAGGTCGTGTGGCTTTGCAGGCTGCTGGGGGAGCTGGTCAGGCCACAACAAGAGCCTACGGTGGTGCAAGAGGACAGCACCAGCTCCATCTCGATGTCGAACAACCCAACGCAGCACAGGAAGACGAAACACATGGACATGCATTATCACTACGCACTGGACATAGTTAAAAAGGTCCAAGTGATGCTACAACACTACAGCTTGCACAACATGCTTGCAGATTGCTTGACCAAAGCGCAACCCGTGGACCGGCACGCGGTGAGTGTGGCTGGACTTAGGATGACCAGCTATGATGGGCTCGATGGTGCAGCAGAAGATGAGAGAGAGAGAAAGTAGGAGCAGCGTACATGGCAGGTGCAAGGGGGAGAATGTTGAACATTTGCCCCTCTACATGCCAAAGTGCAGAATAGGGAGGTGCCGACGAGACGCCAGAGAGAGGAAATTCCTCATAGTTGGATCTAGCAGCTTGAGGATTGCTCGGACCCTAAAATGGAGGATGCTCCTAAAAGTTGAGGAGTGGTTGAATCCGGTGGAATTTATTTCACCGAAATCAGACAAGTAACGAGGGAGATATGGGCTTCCAAAGTTGGGATATGCGCGGCGAATCGGAGAGTCAGACGCGATTCGACTGCCAGTGAAAAATTGACCAAAACGAGTAACAAATGTCCATCTGGGGATTTTGCTCAGGAAGACTACTGAGGTGTCTGGTGGATAATATCCAGTAGATCGAGTAGTGCAGGTTGTTACTGAGGGACTCAACCAAAGTTTTGACTCGGAGTCCGAAACTCAATAGTACGTTCCGTTACTCGGGGGCAGTCAAAATTCCGACTGCTGGTCCACGGACGCGTTTCAAACCACATCAATACCCGTCACCAAACTCGATGACTTACTCATCGAAGCACACCCCAAAGGCGCAAGTGGAACCACCACTACGAGTAGGTACATCTATGCCTCTGGAAAGGTGTATTGATCGGTCCCTGATGTGTGAGGACGCCTCGGCCGGTGACATGGTGCACGCTTCCGACTGAGCGACTGGATTGGCGTGTTGCGCTTTGGCTGAGGTAGCGAGAGCTACGGTGATCCGAATCGCATGCGGTTTGGTGCGTGCAGGCCCATGGAATAACGAACATGAGCTCTGTGTGTGAGTGCGATGCAAGACGGCAAGAATTTGGCTAATTCTAGAGCGCTGAATATAAAAGAACAAGGAGAGTACAAATGAACCCTTAGCGGGCTTGTGTAGGGGCGCTGGCAACTATTCGCACCGGGCCCCGTCACCCCCACTGAACCCAAACGAGTGAGCGGGGAGAACACACTACATATAACACGTAAACAACAAAGGTGGTCTCCTCGAGGCACCGGAACAGCTCTCCGAGTGCCCGGGTCTCGACCACCGAGAAAGTACGAACAGTGCTAGAAAAACTCGAAATCAGCGTCCAGACATCCAAAACGGCTTTCCGAACATCAAAGGCCCTACTACAACCATCGGGTCTCCTCGTCGCACCGGTACAGTCCACCAGGTGTGTTGTTTTTTGCTCTCATTGTGCTCTGTTGTGTCCTCCCGGCTTGTGTACATCGGCGTGCAGATGAGTGACGGCGAGAGTCGACGCTGATGGAGTGTCGTCCGGTGGAGCCGACGCACGCTGAGGTCTTCTCGCAGTTCGCTGGAGCCTCCTCTGTCCGGCGACGTGTTCAGCTCCATCGGCAAGCCTCCTCGGCGGTCGCGCTGCCGGCGGTCACGGCCACCGCAGTTGCTGTCTGCATGCATCCAGCGCGTCCTATCGCGTCTGCATCGTCATGCGCTGTCTAGGGTCCTTGTTGCATGTTGCATGGCCCTGTTCGGCATCATCAACCCTCGTAGGCACTGTTTAGGTTCAGGCCGCCATAACTCCTCGCTACTATTTTTCTAGCTGATTCTGACCGCACGGCTGCGTTCGCAGCGTCGGTATTATGGTATTGTCCAGTTTTCAGGCAAAACGGACGACGCCCGGGTTTTGGGCTGTCGGCCGTCTGGCAGGCCTCACCGAGAAAACTGCCATCCTGAAAATAGGTCATTTCTGAATGGCTGATGAACTGAGTAACAAGCTCTACAGAGCTGGGAGGAGGCTAGTTCTTGGAGGGGTCTCCCATTGTGTCTCATTGTTCATTCCTAATCAGTCTTTTCCAGTTTTCAGCTGCTTTCTGGCGCTAACACTGGCGCGCGCACTTCTGAGTAACAAACCCAGAGCTTCCA